>JAJLRB010000082.1:0-36915 GCA_020976825.1 Odocoileus hemionus
TTCAACAATTTCACAGAAAATTTTGAGGCCCCAACGGGGCGGGAGCATTTGGACATTTTTTTCCAAACCTTTAAAATATTAGTCATTCATAGGCAGATTCCAGTAAACCAAAATCCCCTGGAAGCTATGATAGGATGTAAGAAACAGCCTCCATTAAAATTGGTTTTTACTTGAAACACCTTTTTATTTTTGTAAACATGGTTCAGGAACTTAGACGTATTAAATATCCCTTTGGAAAGATTTGTTGTAAAATTTTGCGGGAAATTGGGGGGCTTAGAAAGGGGGATCCTTTGTCTTCAGCCCTTTTATTTGGGGGATCTGTCCATATAAAAGTTCGTTCTATTACCCTTAAATTTTTAGCAAAAAAATTTGGGAAAAATTTTTAAAGATTTAGGAACTTGAATCCGAATTAAATTCAACTTGAGAGCTTGAAGATCCAACCATTTAGGGGTTTCTTTAAACTGTTAAAAAAAGCAGTCCCAACAAAATAAAAGATAAAATTTTTTCAAAAGCTGCCACAGCTAATGGACACTCGATGTTTTAAAAAATTTACTTCCCAAATAAATTTAAAATAAAGGGGAAAAATAGTTTTTGCTGGTTCCCCACCTCCGACCCTAAAAGAAGGTTTGATTTTGTTTTCCCTAGATTTTGGAATCTTATTAAAATTTTAAATAATACTTTTTCTCTGTTTAAAAATAATATTTACAATAATTTTTTTTTTTTTTTTTTTAAATTACAGATAGCTCAAAAAAAGGGCAGGAAAGTTTAGGATGTGTTTCCTTTATTGCTTTCCAGAAGTTTCCCACTCCCCCTAGTAAGGGTATAAGAATGTCTTTCCCCCCACTTTCCCAAATTTTGGGTTTACTTAATTTTTAAAAATCTGTAAATTTTATGTGCTATATCTTACTTGAAGCATTGTTTTTAAATTTTAGAAAACTTACTTTTTTCCGATTTCTTTCCCTTTGCTTCTATTGGATATGGTATTTTTTTATAATCTTCTCTATAAGTGATGGGAAAATTCGGGGGCTGCAAGAGTGTAGGATGAGATTCCTTAGTACACGTCTCCTCCTGAGCTGTGAAAACTGAAAGCTTCTAAGTCTTCTTATTATGAGGCCCGACAAGGGTGATAGCAGGTTCTACCCATCAATGAGCCTCCGATACAGGGCGGTTGAGATTATCGCGAGGTGAGTGTGAATTCTCGAGATTGTGACAGTCCCGTCTCAGAGTGAGTGAGTCATCCTGTGAGCAGGTGGCACCGTGCTCCTGGGTTATCTAGTATCTACTACCTGAGATGGGCTGCATTGGCCAGTGCTCAGCAGAGGCATACAGTCGACTTCCTTACTACGGCAACTCTCTGCAGGGATTCTAGGTATCAATCCCAAGCTTTGACTAGTTTGAACCTTTATATCTACTTTTCATGACAATTTGTCAGGCCTTGTAATAATTTTTCAAGACATGGCAACATCCTTTTTGAACCTTAAATAAACCAACATACATTTTATTATTACTTGCTCCTCAGGATATATAACTGATAAAATAAATGGAATGCTGGGACTGGTTGATTTCTAAAGTGTTGCTGAGAATAATTTAAGAGAAATGATTGACCTCCCGCGCCAAGATTGTTGAATTTAACAAGTCAGCTGAACTCACACCTGTCTGGTGTCAAAGTGTAATAAGAAAAAGGTGAAACTACAGAACTGGGAGTGGGAAATATAGGTGAGGATTTGAATGATTCAGACTCTAATTGCTCCCAAATCCCACAAGTCTTCTTTGGGCTGAAGAGCTTTCCTTGCCCTGTCTTGCTTGAAAACCCTGGAATGACCTCTTTGCAAACATGGGGAATCCAATCCTTCTTATGACCCATTCTCAATCATGCACCCATCCCCCAAACCTGTATCTTGAGACAGATTTCCAGCATGTCTTATAAATACAACCATCAGAGTTGAACTACAAAAGATATTGCTAATTTTTAAAATCAGATAATATATGTGTAAATGGATCTGAAGGTATAAGAACAAGGAAGAAAGAGTGTAATTTTAAATTCAGCTGAATTAATATGGATGTACTTACCACAAATTCTGGATTCAATATAGTAGCTTAAGTGAGAGTGGTTAATGTCATACGAGGCATTCAGCTGCTTAGGAAATTAGAAAAATTGGAGTAGGTTCATCATGTTTGCCTAACTCTAACCAGGTTCTCCAAGAAGATTCAGAAGACATTCCCTTCAGGCATTTAGAAATACATAAGAGTATTCCAGGTCTGGGAAGAGTGCTGCAGTGTCCATTCTCTATAAACCAAGGATGCTAGTGGGAGATACAGTAGGGTTTCATGAATTCAGTTAGGATGCATGGGTCCTAGGGTGGCAGAGCCTAAGTACCAGCTCAAAAGTATTAGAGATAAGGTGAATGTGGTTATCATAATATGGATTAGAGCTAGTATGATATTAGTTAGACCAGCTATAGTGTTTGGTGATAATTAATAGGATTAGAATAGATGGGTAGCCCAATTAGATTCTACTTAATATGAGTAAGAAAAACTGCATGCTTGATGAACTAAGGCCTAACAATAATCATGATCTCTTTTAAAGTCCTAATGTGTGTAAGTTTACAGGATCAGAATTTTTTTAATGAAGGGAAGATCAGATACTCTTGAGAGGAAGAAATCGACAATAACGCGTTAATTAGACTTTTAAAATCTTTTATCTTTTACAAGGGGACCTGAGCTGTTTACCAGGGTGACTGAACACTTGCAGAAAAGGGAAATACCTAGACCTTTCATAATTATTAGATGTTAGCTCTGAGCTAACTATAGGTGCTGGGGACCCAGAATGCAACCTAGTTCTTATGTCAGAATATGGGATTTATGGAATTCAGATGATAGAGATTTGATCTAAATCTGTCTTATAGTTAGCCCATTGGACCCTAAATGCATCCCACTTTTATTTCTTTAAGTCATGAATTTATTGTTGTACTATGTATCATTAACAATAGAAGAACTCCATAATGGCTTCTGAAATATATCAGAAAGGACCAAGTGAAAACTGCTGGAATTTGTCTTACTACCAAGAGACTAAATGAAAAGCAGTACCACGTCCCTGGGGAACTGCAGATTTAAATGTCATCATAAACCACTGGAAAGTGGCAGGGATATTGAGTCTTATCACTTCTTAATAGAACTCTCTAATATGAATAGGTCTTAGAGGATGTTGGTGGATTATCATGATAATAAGTTTAATAGGTGGTAACTTCAGTTAAATCAAATGTTTCAGATGTGATGTCTTTACTGAAGCAATGAACATAACCTTAACTCCTGTTCTTCCAAATATTTTTTTCTATTTCAATATATAGTTAACCCTTGAAACAATACCCTCTGTGTTTTCAAAGATCTGCATATGAATTTGCAGTTGGTCTTCCATATCCTTGGTTCTTCATCTGTGATTCAACTAACTGCAGATCATGCAGAACTGTGGTATGTATTTACTGAAAAAAAAATCCATGTATACCTGGACTTGTGCAGTTGAAACCTGTGTTGTTCAAGGGTCAACTGTATCTAGACACCAATAGCATTTTTCTTATACTTGGCGTGGATAACAATATACTTTTTCCATTTTGCCTCAGAGTTATGTATATTCTCTGATCTTGAGCCATAATTCAATCTAGGGAGAGCTTGACTGTCTCATCCCAAAGGACATCAGTCTAGGTCATGAAATTAGTGAGTTTTATGCTGATATAATTTGGAGAACATGAAGTAGCAGACATTCTAGATACATCCAAACTGGAAATTGGGAACAATATCCCTGAAAATATAAGACCTGAGTTGCTCAGTGAAGTATGTAGAGGGTACAGGGCTTTGGAAAATTTCAGGATATTTGCTGAGGTTTGAGCCTTCTACCATTAAAAAAGAGATATAGAACTTAGTGGGTCTCTTTTCATTTTGAAGGCATATATACTAGATTTGGCAGTGGTGCTTAAGGCCACTTACTATGTGTAGCAGATGCTGTCAGGGCCACATCCATATCTCCTAACCTTCACTTTCTTGTTACTTCAAGGAAACTTAAAAATTGCCAGCACCTGCATTCTTTTCCCTAACAGATTTCTCTTGCTACCAGAGCATACTTTCTTGCCATTTACTTAAGGTGTCTTAACAGACTGTGATATTACATAAAAACTGTATTAAGTCTCATTAGGAGAAGCATAGCAAATATACCTGGAGTTTGAGATTAAAGTCACGCTTTCTTAGTCAAGTAACTAGTTCTTTTGATTGAGAAACATCTCTCAGCTTGTCTTAAGGTCCTTATAGAGAATAAATGTTTAACTATATGCATACCAGATAACTATTCAACCTGAGCTGTCCAGGATGTGTGTTATGATTCACCAAGCCATATATCTGGGTGTGCTAAACTGGGATACATTTTCAAATGGAGGTGCTGTATTGTATATGGGACCTAACTCAGATTTTTCTAAGCTGATAGTAAAGGGAAGTCTCTACGACCAATTGATTGAGTAGGAAAGAAAGATGTAAGTTTAATTACCAGTGGCTCTGCATAATAAGTTAGTATTAACCTGATGAGAAATGTTTGTTTTACAAACACACTCAGGGATAGCCTGTCCTCCACTTGTGAATGTCATCCGATCAAGATTGACTTGACTACTGTCATTACTGAATGCCCAGTTTTGCTACCTGTGACTTCCAGTATGGTACCATATTCAAGGGAGATTAGCCAGACATCAGACTATGCTAAGACTGTATCATCATGGAGCAAGAGTAATTTTGAATTTGTACTTGCTTTTGTTGTCTGCCATGCGTTAGCCCCACTGTCTTTAGAGTCACTAAAAGTTTTATTTCCCACTGTGTTGTTATATGTTACATAATTTCTGAACATGAACTCAATTTACATCGAAGGAGTAAGGCAATGGGTATATAGCACATGAGATTCATGCAGTGTCCCAGAAGTTGCAGTATAGTTCGTGAAACATAATTTTTAGCTTTCCAGCCTCTGGAGTTCAGGAAAACATATAAAAGGATATAAGAATGGGTGCTAACATCAATCATTTTCTGCAGTTTGTGCAAATCCCCCAGGATGGTAGAAGGCCCATTGAAGATTCTGTTGTAACTTTAGATCAGAGACTACTTTGTAAAGTTTGGGTGCTGTCCTATGGGATACTTTGAACTAGTATGTATTCTTTGAACTAGTGAGCAAAATGTGATTCTGTGTCTGTCATATCAAGAATGTGTGAATTTGGAAACCAAGGAGGAGGAAAAGGGGATGGTACCTCTCACAGCTCTAGCTAATGACCCACTCACAAACTTTGAATTCCTGTATTACTCAGGATTCACTGTAAGAAACAAAAATCACTCCAGGTATTTTAGGCAGGAAGGACTTTAATATAGGCAATCAGGTGCTTATGAAATCATGGAAGAGTGAAAAGAGTGACAATCAGGAGTCATTTCAGGAGTAATTGAGTTCAAGAAAAATCTCCTATTGCCACAATTCTAGAATTGGGTAGTGGAGATGAAGAAATGATTAGAATGGTGAATGCCTGTCAAACACATCTAGAACATTTCTCATTTGAGGATTTATGAGATCTGCTTCTTGAAAGGCTTAGTTCCCAAAGAAAGATGGCTTCTATCAAGGGAACAGCAGTTATTTTATTGAACTCAGGCTGAGCCAACCAACCCAGTCAATTCAGACCTCTTGTGCCATTAATACTTGTGCCAAGTGTTAATAGATGAGAAGGGTTGTTTAGGTTTGGCATGGGAGATTGTTCCTGTCCATAAAGTTACTGTGGCATGACTGCAGCAAGAAGGAGTATGGAACACAGCGGATTTGGAACTTAGGCTTCAGGGTACCTTCTTGTACTGCTCCAGTGATAAAACAATGAATAACTGTCTCTCATATCTGAAGGTTTGAATGAAGGTTTAGGTCATCACACTGGGTAATGAAACCACGTCAGTAGAATGAAATTGAATCTGGAAGGAGACAGGGAGGAGGAAAGTCAGAAGTACCAATGATAGCATCATGTCCATTTGCAGATGACTGTTATATCTGCCCATATTTTCTTACCTGCTGTGGTGTCTCATGTATGTTTATATAGCTTCAGAAGTCTCTTTTTCTCTTCCTTACACCTATCATTTCTATCTCTCTATCTTATATTGTTTATGTTAGTGATTATTTATAGTTTAGTCTCTAGATTACACATAAGTGACAATATTTGAAGATTTTGGACTTGAAGCTGGATGCATTAACTGAAAAGTTTTTGGGTTGTCTGCCATTGGAGGAGAGAAAACATCCTTTTAGATATCAGATAAAGGTTGATGTATTATGTTAGGTAAGAGTTCTTTGTGGAAGAAGAAAAAGTATGAGAAAGAAAAACACATGTTGATGTGGACAGAGAGTGATTTTTCAGGGAGCATTTGTGATCTGTTTTGGCCACTCGATATCAGAACCTCCTTCTCACATTTTGGATTCTTCCTCTTCTTACAAGCCTTGTGTGGGCACTGCTTAACTTTTGCTGGAAAAGCTGAAATGCCAGTTATTTGCTTTTCTTCCCTCACCCCTTTTTGGCTCTCTT
This sequence comes from Odocoileus hemionus, assembly GCA_020976825.1. NCBI lineage: Eukaryota > Metazoa > Chordata > Mammalia > Artiodactyla > Cervidae > Odocoileus > Odocoileus hemionus. Next base: position 6,573 of record JAJLRB010000082.1, read on the forward strand.
GCAGCTGGAGAGCAAGCACATAATTCAGACTTCAGGGACAAATGTCTTAGAGAGACAGGAGAAGCACACCCTTGAGATCATTCCCTGCTAGGGCAGTGGCTGCAGAAAGAGCATGTTACTGAGACAGCAGTGGTGCTGTATCAGTGAGACCATCCCGTGTTCCCACTTGTGTTCTTGAGTGCTTAGCAGTGTCACCACAGTCCTCTCAGTCTGTGGTGTGATTTTTGAAAGTCTTTTTCTCTATGTTGCCGCATATCTAGCTCTTGTCTTTCTGGGGGTTCTTTGAATTACCCATTACCTCCCCCCCATTCTTTTCTTTTCATTTTTCATTACCTGTGGTTGGTTTCTGTTCCTTGCCAACAGGAAAATCAGACTATTCAATGATAAAATAGAAGGAGCCTGGACTTGAGGCAAGGGCTAGGTTGGAAACAGGGGCTCCCACCTAGTGACCAGTGACCTGGGCATATTATTTTATTTACCAGAGCCACAGTTTCCTTATCTGTAAAATGAGAATAAACATTTCCACTTTGATCATTGGCACAAAGATCATATGAGCTAAAACTTTTGAAGGTTCCTAGACCTGTGCCTATCACATCTTGTTTCTATTGCTATTTTTGTTAAAGTAGCAGTACAATGGGAAAATGCAGTGTTTGAACGTAGAGTAATTATGCTTTTATTAGAATATCTGACTGTGTTTAATATTACTTTCATTAAAATGTCCTAGAAAAGAATATGTTTTCTTGCTAGCTCCTGAGAGTACATAAAATAATGGAGTTTTAGTTTACCAATTTTGAATGCAAGTGTTCTTTATTTTCCATTCAGGCACTTCTATAGCACATAGTTCAAATGTCTGAAGGTTATCTTGGGAAATAGAGTAGCAAGATGTACTTATATATCTGATTGCTGCTAGAAAGTTTAATAAAATCAGTGAATATACTAATAAGTATGCTATTTGTGGTGAAAGGCAGTTTGCTTTTCAATGTAATTATTTCATTCCTTGCAAAGAAATGCTACATATTTTTTTTGTTTTGTTGTTCAGTTGCTCAGTCATGTCCGACTCTTTGCAATCCCATGGACAACAGCATGTCAGGCTTCCCTGTCCTTCACTCTCTCTCAGAGTTTGCTCAGACTCTGTCCATTGAGTCGATGATGCCATCCAACCATCTGTCACCCACTTCTCCTCCTGCCCTCAATCTTTCCCAGCATCAGGGTCTTTTCCAATGAATTGGCTGTTCGCATTAGTTGGCCAAACTATTGGGGCTTCAACATCAGTCCTTCCAGTGAATATTCAGGGTTGACTTTGTTTAGGATTGGCTGGTTTGATCTCCTTGCTGTCCAAGGCACTCTCAAGAGTCTTTTCCAGCACCATAGTTCAAAAGCATCAGTTCTTTGGCACTTAGCCTTTTTTATGGTCCAACTCTCACAGCTGTACATGACTACTGAAAAAACCATAGCTTTGACCATCCAGACCTTTGTCAGCAAAGTGATGTCTCTGCTTTTTAATTATGCTGTCTAGGTTTGTCATAGCTTTTCTTCCAAGGAGTAACCATCTTTTAATTTCATGGCTTTGGTCACCGTCCACAGTGATTTTGGAGCCCAAGAAAATAAATTCTGTCATCAGAGACAGACTGCATATAGAAAGTATAAATAATAATTAAATAAACACCTATATACTTATTTCTCAACTGAAGCCACCTGTGTAATTCTCCCCATATCCCTTTCTCTGTCTTCTTTCTAGCAGTATACGTAAAAAGTGCTTGGAATTGTGTATAACAAACTTAGCAGAAGTAGAAATCATGGGGTGTTTTTGTTGTTTACTGGATAAGTCATGACTGACTATTTTTCCGTCTCATGGACTGTAGCCAGCCAGGCTCCTCTGTCCATGGGATTTCCCAGACAAGAATACTGGAGTGGGTTGCCATTTCCTTCTCCAGGGGATCTTCCCGACCCAGGGATTGAATCTGCATCTCCTGTATTGCAGGTGAATTCTTTACCACTGAGCCAACAGAGAAGTCTGGGGTGTTTTTACTTTCTTCATTTCTTTGTAGTCTGATTTTTTTAGGAGCAGTTTTTTTTTCCCCCCATTTAGGAAAATGATACATTAAAAAAGAAAAAAAAAACAACTAATGTAACAATTTCAAATGCATTGGAGCAAAAAAAAATAATAATTTGGAAAACATAGGTACAACAGATTTGGTAAATAAAAACATGACATTTCAGAAGCATACTATCAACAATTAATCAAACAGTGATTGGTTTTTCCTGGTTTAATTGCTCACTGTGATTGGTAGTGATTAAAAGGGTGGATCCTGAAACCAGTGGGTATAGTTTCAGACCCAGGTCCAATATTTATTAGCTGTTTGACCTTGAGCAAGTCGTATAAATCCCTTTGCCTCAGTGTCCTCACCTATAAAATATGGATTAGTTACAGAATCTTTCTCATAAGAAGGCTGTGAGGATTAAATGGATAATTCCATCAGATGGAGGATGGAGATACGTAAGTAGTGTGTGTGTGTGTCTGTGTGTGTGTGTGCGCATGTATATCAGTTCTATCCAAGCATAGCAATTGGTACATTACTGGTAGATCTTCCTTTCCCAGCCACAAATAGTAGCCAGGAGCCAACAATCAAGCATTTCCTCTGTGCATATAGAAGTTGAATGTAATGGACTTCTTTAATTATATATTATAGACATGAAATATATATGTATATATATATATATGTACACACACACACACATACATACATACATAGAAATCAGTTCAGTTCAGTCGCTCAGTCATGTCCGACTCTGCAACCCCATGAACCGCAGCACGCCTGAGTTGGTGATGCCATCCAACCTTCTCATCCTCTGTCATCCCCTTCTCCTCCTGCCCCCAATCCCTCCCAGCATCAGGGTCTTTTCCAGTGTGTCAGCTCTTTGCATCAGGTGGCCAAAATATTGGAGTTTCAGCTTCAACATCAGTCCTTCCAATGAACACCCAGGACTGATCTCCTTTAGGATGGACTGGTTGGATCTCCTTGCAGTCCAAGGGACTCTCAAGAGTCTTCTCCAACACCACAGTTCAAAAGCATCAATTCTTTGGCGCTCAGCTTTCTTTATAGTCCAACTCTCACATCCATACATGACCACTGGAAAAACCATAGCCTTAACTAGTGACAAAGTAATGTCACTGCTTCATAATATGCTATCTAGGTTGGTCATAACTTTGCTTCCAAAAAGTAAGCCTCTTTTAATTTCATGGCTGCAGTCACCATCTGCAATGATTTTGGAGCCCCCCAAAATAAAGTCAGCCACTGTTTCCACTGTTTCCCCATCTATTTGCTATGGAGTGATGGGACCAGATGCCATGATCCGGATGCCATGATATATAGAAATATTTGTATTTAAATATTTTAGTTAATTTAATTCTTTACTGTTGAATACACTAACAGTTATGGATATTAATTTGCCTCTGGGCATAGCTTTAGGTATATCTTAAAAGGGTTACTATAGTGGTGTTATCATTGTTATTTCCTAAATAATCTGAGTGTTTTCAATTAGGAGGTCCTAAGAAGTGTTAAAGTTGTTGAAGTGTTTTGTTTTATTTTATTTTGCTCATTCTTAAAGATTTATTATACTGTGGACATATAATAAAGTATGGTGCCTATGTAGTTTCTACTATTTGGTGTTTAGACAGTATTTCTAGGTAATATATAGGAAAATAATATTAATATTCTATAAATATTAAAATGTTTGCTTTGTATGGGGGTAATCATATGTATTATTATTTCTATTTTGTCAGTTTAATCTGTCAGACTTATACTCTGGTGTTTCTTGCGTTTTCATTATGTTTCCTTAAATTTTTTTATTTTTCTATTATAGGGCAATATTATTCCATGCATAAAAATTAATGATTGTTGCAGTTTCATTACATATTGTACCTTGACTCATTGGAAAAGACCCTGATAATGGGAAAGATTGAGGGCAGGAGAAGGAGGTGACAGAGAATGAGATGGTTGGATGTCATCCTCTGCTCAATGGACATGAGTTTGAGCAAACTCTGGGGGACAGTGAAGGACAGGGAAGCCTGGCATGCTGTAGTCCATGGGTTGCAAAGAGTTGGACATGACTGAGCAACTGAATGACAACAATCAGTATAATAATACCCTCTTTATTCACTTAATGCCTTGCCTTGATTTTTGCTTTTACTGGTACTAATATAGAAACTTACCACTTTCTTTTGGTTTGTGTTAGTCTATTATATCTTTGTCCATCCTTTTAATTTTTAACTTGTTGTGTCACTTTGTAAGTGCTTAGGCAATTTTTCAATGCAGCTTAAGAATTTTTATTTATAATAGGAGTGGTTAACTCATTTATATTTACTATAATTATTGGTTAGTTGATGTCACTCTTGGGCTTCCCTGGTGGCTCAGTGGTAAAGAAACCTCTTGCCAGTGCCAGGAGACGCAGTTTTGAACCCTGGGTTGGGAAGATCCCCTGGAGAAGGAAATGGCAACACACTCCAGTATTTTTGCCTGGAAAATCCCATGGACACCAGAGCCTGGTGGGCTACAGTCCCTGGAGTTGCAAAGAGTTGTGCGTGACTTAGCAACTAAATAACAATAGCAACAATGTCACTCTTACTGCTTTCAGAGCTTGCTTTTTAATAATGTATTTTTGCTGTTTCCTATCTTTTGAACTACCAACAGTGTATTCTTTGTGTTTGTTTTTGTCAGTGCTTTGGCTGTTACATATCCTGATTTCAATTCTGTAAATGGTGACTATGCTCTTTCGAAAGCAATTATTACTAAAATATTTTTTTCTAATTTTCAAAACTGACCAAAATAATTGCTTAAACAAAACAGTAATTGGCAGGATTCTTTGATTGCTGTTGCTTATGTGTTAAGGTGCAGGAGACAAGAAACTTTCCCCAACTTGATTTTCTCCATATTATAGGAGCAAGTAGGGAAAACAGCACCCATTGCTGCAGCTGAAAATACTACAGTAGCAGGTAACATCTTGAGTTTCTGTGCAAATATAATAAACCATTTAGCATATGAGAATATATCTTTATAAAGACCATAATGTTTCTGCTTCTAGGAATAGACATCCTAGATTTCTTTGTTTGCTATGATTGAATAAAAATGAAGTGGAGCTAGAAAAGATTCAGGGAAAAAAAATAAAGACATTAGAAGCAGTTGAGATGCTCTCATATAAAGAAAAATTTCAACATAATAAATTTTAGGTTCACTGATAGGACGAGAACTCTGAACCAGAGGAATCTGCCTCAGTGTAAATTTGTAATTGTTTTTAACATAGTGAATTTCTTTTCCAACTGTTAATTTATCAAAAAAAATCATGATGCACATATATTTTTGATCCCTATATGAATGTGATATGATAATTATTATTCCTTTTACTAAAGATATGAAGATGAGCTGAGATTATTTTATATTGTGTTTTTGCTTTGAACTAGACCTTGGTTAAATACTCAACTTGGAGATAGTCTTTTGAGTTAGAATTGATCAAAATGGTTATCTTCACCAAATCCTTCACCTTTCTTTGAGCTGAATTCATGTCATACAATTTTGAGATTATATTTTTCTTGGATGGTCAAAGCTCACATTTCTGCTTTAGAGGTAGAATAAATAAAAAACAAAGACGTAGAACAAAAGAGAGAAAAAAGTTTAAAGGAACCCACTGAAAAGGTAAGAGAATTGGAGAGCTGATTAACTAGCAGGTAGGACAATTGGTCAGTTTGGCATGACTTATTTTGGGGATCTTATAGGTGATAGTCATTTTTCTGGGACTTTTCAATAAGCTAAATAAGCAAGATGGCTGACCTGGTTAAGCTGGCAAGCTGGCTGGTTTGGTTAAGCAAAAAATATCTAATATCATAATGTATGTATATTGCAGGACCATAACTCACAATGATATTTTGCATATAGATGATGACCCAGTGAAAGATGTAGGTTCTGCAATTTATTGGTGTCTTCAACCCTCAGATGAATATTTAATAAGAGTTTGTTAAAAAGGCTGTTTAGAGAGCATTATCCCTATGGAAAGTATTTGGTCAATATAGAGTATCAGTAGCCATGGGAGTATTACTAAGTAGATCATTTGTATTGTCAAGTGATGTATTTTAAAAGTGCTTCTTTCCCAGCACCAGTAGTGGAGGATCATCCGATCTGAGAGTGACTCTAAAGATTATTTTTTAAATCAGGAATTACCTTGCCAAGGAATTCTGAATATTATTAAATTTACTTGAAAGCAATTATGTAGAACAGTTGTACATTAGTCACTGTGAAGAAAACCATTTATAAAATCTATTCGGCAATATTTTTCAATCTTTAGAGTAAAACATGGAACTACTATGACCTCTTTGGAATGTAGCCCAGTAGAACAAAAGCAGACATACAGAAGAGAGTTTCAGAATCTTTATTCTCCACTCACAAACAACAAGTTTTTCCAAGTTAAAAAGTTCTGACTATGTCTGTGTATTTTTTGGCATCCTAGACATTCCCCTAGTAGCCGAAGAGTTACATAACTCACTTTTGTTCCAGTTCTGTATCAGGAAGGGTGTAGCATTGAGATGGGATGGTGGTTCTCAAATATGGATATTAGTTCATGAGGGAAACAACTACATGCCAGACAGCTTTGAAGGTCACATTATTTGCATTATGTTCATTCTCCCTTTTTCATCTTGCCCAGTGGGCAACCTACTTATAAGGGCAAATAGGTTATATGGTGACTTGCTGTCGTGTTCTCAATGAATGTCCTGTGTTTGTTCACTCTTAAGTTAATCAAGAAAGCCATTCCAACAGAGCTTGACAATGCAGACATTACGTGTCCTGTGAGATTTTTTTAAAAAAATAATTGAATGATGATTTCTTTTTCTTGGAGAAGTAGTAGCTACGGGGTACCTGTTTCTGGAAAAAGTTGAGAGACAAAGGAGAGTTTTCAAGCAGCCAAATGAACTGAACATGGATTGGAAGTCAATGAAAAGAGGGGAAACCAGAATGACTGTGAGTGTTTTGCTTGTCTCAGAGCATGCACACTTATTTCTGTTCCATTGTTTGTGACACAGAATGTGATGTCACCCAGTACTGGTCCTTGGCAGGGAACCTAAGTGTACCCAACATTAACCATATTGAGAAGGACTTGGCCAAAAGTTTAAAGAGAAACACATGATTCCCAGATTGTTCCAGTATCTAATTAGATACTGAGTAGTGGGAGAATGTTGAAGAATAAGAGCAGGAAAAAAATCTGGCATGTCTTTTGTTGAAATTCAATCCTCTCATTTCCCCCTCTATGTTCTCTGCAGCAGTCTGAAAACTTTTCAATCACTTTTTTTTTTTTAAAGGATGCAGTGAATTTTATCACAATTTTGTCAATCAGAACCACATGTGCTTGCTCCATTGATGACAGAGAGTAACAAAATCATATTTGTTAAGAGCAAAACTCAGGTAATAAATAACTTGGATACAATGTGAAATCTAATGTTCTTTAAAAGAAACAATGAATGTTTCTGAAAAATTTAATTTGGAGACTAAAATGAACTTTTTGAAGAGAAAGCCATATGAAAATTGTACTTGTGGCTCAAGGACCTTTTTTCCTCTATCAGACTGATTCTATTTTTCTGTCCTAAGGCCATAATAAAAACTCTCCTACAAATTGTCCAGCTTTCATGTGATGTAGATTAAGGTCTCTAAGTGTGGGTTATGGTCATGATCATGTTTTAGAGCCATGATGGGCAAACTGTGGTCCCCTGGAAAATCTGGCCCAGTGCCTGTTTTTGTAAATAAAGATTTATTGGATCACAGCCTCCACTGTTGACTGACATGTCCTCTATTGCTGCTCTTACGGTACAGTGGTGGAATTGAATGTATGCATAAAAGACTGAGGGGCCTACAAAGCCTGAAATATTTATTGTCTGACCTTTTACAGAAATAGTTTATTAGCCTCACTTTTATTTTTATTTAATTAATTAATTTTTTTTTTTATTAGCCTCACTTTTAGACAACCAAGAATAGTCAGACAAAATACAATCAAAATAACTGACTCCTGGGGAACAAGGATTAAGAAGGATTGTGGTAATTTAAGAAATATCTCTGTAAAGTAATTAGCCTCCAACTAATAAAAATAAATGAAAAAAAAAAAAGAAATATCTCCTTCTGATTCTCAGGCTATGGATTTGTTTTCAGTGGCATAAGGAAGAATAATCCTGTATATGTGACAAAGGTCATCAGCAGCCACTTAAAGACCTCCATTCTCTATTATTGAGATTATTTATTCTTGGTTTTGGGCTTTGGCAAGTAGCCAGAACTTCTAGACCTGCACCCTTAACCAGAAGTGCCTGGCTGCAGCCTAAATACATAGTAGCTGCTTTAGGAATGTGGAAATGTCAAGTTCTTCCTTTGACATCACCACTGTGGAATGGTTTGTCCTAGCATTTGTAGCCTAGGTTAGTTAAGGGCCAATCATAGTCTTTAGAAAGTGATGAATGTTAGGGTGTCATTTTGTCTGTTTTTATTTTTAGCTTAGGAACGCATTTGATTTTAGGAATGCTATCAATTTTAATATGACTGTGCAAGGAGAACAAAAGAAATGTAATCGTATCTTGAACAAGATCTTTGATCACTTAATTGATGAATTAAAAACTCTCAAAGGCTGTGCACCAGGCGGAATGCTTCAGATTTACTGGTAATTTTAGAAGCACTTTGTTATTAGTTCCTTATTTCCAGCAGTCCTGCAAAAGGTATTTCAAAATGTATATTAAAGTCAAAACCAAGCTGCCTCTCTTCTCCATCAGCCACAGAGCTCCGGGGAACTTTTCTAGGAACGCAATGTCAGGATATTTGGAAAGGTTAATTCATCTCTAGGTGATAGGAACCAGGTTCTGTCCACTTGAAGGGAAAAAATGGAAGTGGGGAGGGGGACAAAATCAGATTGCTAGGAAGAAAATAAAGGCTACATAACTAGAGAAAATCACCATGAAATGTGTAAGGCCTGTGGGCCTTTTCTTAAAAGAAATCAGGCTGAGGGCAGTTAAGAATTTGAATGATAATATAAAAGGTCTCTACTCTGATTAGACATTTTTGAGTGATTAATGCTCTCTGCCATCCACTGCATAATTTTTGGTAAGTAGGGAGATGGTAATAATTGTAAGAGTTTGGTTTGATTTTGTGTGTTGCTTATCTAACAAAGCGGAGATGACAGATTGATTTCTCAGCATCCTCTTCCATCTCTAGCTTGTTTGTATATCTGAATTGTAGAACACCTTTTCAGCTTACTTCTGCACTCAGAAAACAAGTTGAATCTATTGTGTCCAGCAAAACCCCTGAATACTTGGGGCTTTTGGGTACCTTTGTGCTTTGTAGTATGAAGAGTGAAGAAGAAACAAACTGATGGACCATCATGCATCTTTGAGGCAGGGCACTGGAAACAGAAATCTTCATTATTCCGATGGCCAACATGTTGAAATATTTTTTACTTGGGGACTAAAATTCATACTGGGGCATTGTCACCTGATTTCAGGAAGGCAATGCAGAAAGCTCTGAATTGGGATCCAGAGGCTTGCTACATTCTGTACTGATGCTTTACGAGTCCATACTCAAAAATGATTTGTGACATAGTATATGAATGGTCACATTTACCAATGGCAGAGGCACAGTGCTTATTAGGACATTTTCTTGTAGAGGTTTGTGAAGTAGCCTATTTTGATATTGGTAAAGAGGGAAGAATTAGGTAAATATGGCATGCCTAGACCTGGGTTAGGGTTAGCCTCACCTGGAAATTGTTTTTAAAAGTTAACTTATTTATTTGGCTGCTCTGGCTCTTAGTTGCATCATGCAGGATCTTTGATCTTCATTGCAGCATGTGGCATCTTTTAGTTGCAGCAAGCAGAATCTTAAGCTGTGCCAGGAGAACTCTTAGTTGCAGCATGTGGGATCTAGTTCCCTGCCCAGGGATCGAACCCAGGCCCCCTACATTGGGAACACTGGGGTCCTAGCCATTGGACCACCAGGGAAGTCCCCTCACCTGGAAATTTGAGTTTAGTTTTGAGACCACGTTTTATTTATTTATTTTTTTCCATTTATTTTTATTAGTTGAAGGCTAATTACTTTACAACATTGAAGTGGTTTTTGTCATACATTGAAATGAATCAGCCATGGATTTACATGTATTCCCCATCCCGATCCCCCCCTCCCACCTCCCTCTCCACCTGATCCCTCTGGGTCTTCCCAGTGCACCAGGCCCGAGCACTTGTCTCATGCACCCAACCTGGGCTGGTGATCTGTTTCACCCTAGATAATATACATGTTTCGATGCTGTTCTCTTGAAACATCCCACCCTCGCCTTCTCCCACAGAGTCCACAAGTCTGTTCTATACATCTGAGTCTCTTTTTCTGTTTTGCATATAGGGTTATCATTACCATATTTCTAAATTCCATATATATGTGTTAGTATACTGTAATGGTCTTTATCTTTCTGGCTTACTTTGCTCTGTATAATGGGCTCCAGTTTCATCCATCTCATTAGAACTGATTCAAATGAATTCTTTTTAATGGCTGAGTAATATTCCATGGTATATATGCACCACAGCTTCCTCATCCATTCGTCTGCTGATGGGCATCCATGTCCTGGCTATGATAAACAGTGCTGCGATGAACATTGGGGTGCACGTGTCTCTTTCAGATCTGGTTTCCTCGGTGTGTATGCCCAGAAGTGGGATTGCTGGGTCATATGGCAGTTCTATTTCCAGTTTTTTAAGAAATCTCCACACTGTTTTCCATAGCGGCTGTACTAATTTGCTTTCCCACCAACAGTGTAAGAGGGTTCCCTTTTCTCCACACCCTCTCCAGCATTTATTGCTTGTAGACTTTTGGGATAGCAGCCATCCTGACTGGCGTATAATGGTACCTCATTGTGGTTTTGATTTGCATTTCTCTGGTAATGAGTGATGTTGAGCATCTTTTCATGTGTTTTTTTGCCATCTGTATGTCTTCCTTGGAGAAATGTCTGTTTAGTTCTTTGGCCAATTTTTTGATTGGGTCATTTATTTTTCTGGAATTGAGCTGCAGGAGTTGCTTGTATACTTTTGAGATTAATCCTTTGTCTGTTGCTTCGTTTGCTATTATTTTCTCCCAATCTGAGGGCTGTCTTTTCACCTTGCTTATAGTTTCCTTTGTTGTGCAAAAGCTTTTAAGTTTCATTAGGTCCCATTTGTTTATTTTTGCTTTTGTTTCTAAAATTCTGGGATGTGGGTCATAGAGGATCCTGCTGTGATTTATGTCGGAGAGTGTTTTGCCTATGTTCTCCTCTAGGAGTTTTATAGTTTCTGGTCTTACATTTAGATCTTTAATCCATTTTGAGTTTATTTTTGTGTATGGTGTTAGAAAGTGTTCTAGTTTTATTCTTTTACAGGTGGTTGACCAGTTTTCCCAGCATCACTTGTTAAAGAGGTTGTCTTTTTTCCATTGTATATCCTTGCCTCCTTTGTCGAAGACAAGGTGACCATAGGTTTGTGGATTTATATCTGGGCTTTCTATTCTGTTCCATTGATCTATATTTCTGTCTTTGTGCCAGTACCATACTGTCTTGATGACTGTGGCTTTGTAGTATAGTCTGAAGTCAGGCAGATTGATTCTTCCAGTTCCATTCTTCTTTCTCAAGATTACTTTGGCTATTCGAGGTTTTTTGTATTTCCATACAAATTGTGAAATTATTTGTTCTAGTTCTGTGAAGAATACTGTTGGTAGTTTGATAGGGATTGCATTGAATCTATAGATTGCTTTGGGTAGTATAGCCATTTTGACAATATTGATTCTTCCAATCCATGAACACGGTATATTTCTCCATCTGTTTGTGTCCTCTTTGATTTCTTTCATCAGTGTTTTATAGTTTTCTATGTATAGGTCTTTTGTTTCTTTAGGTAGATATACTCCTAAGTATTTTATTCTTTTTGTTGCAATGGTGAATGGTATCGTTTCCTTAATTTCTCTTTCTGTTTTCTCATTGTTAGTGTATAGGAATGCAAGAGATTTCTGTGTGTTAATTTTATATCCTGCAACTTTATTCGTTGATTAGCTCTAGTAATTTTCTGGTAGAGTCTTTAGGGTTTTCTATGTAGAGGATCATGTCATCTGCAAACAGAGAGAGTTTCACTTCTTCTTTTCCTATCTGGATTCCTTTTACTTCTTTTTCTGCCCTGATTGCTGTGGCCAACACTTCCAAAACTATGTTGAATAGTAGTGGTGAGAGTGGGCACCCTTGTCTTGTTCCTGATTTCAGGGGAAATGCTTTCAATTTTTCACCATTGAGGGTGATGCTTGCTGTGGGTTTGTCATATATAGCTTTTATTATGTTGAGGTATGTTCCTTCTATTCCTGCTTTCTGGAGAGTTTTAATCATAAATGGATGTTGAATTTTGTCAAAGGCTTTTTCTGCATCTATTGAGATAATCATATGGTTTTTATCTTTCAATTTGTTAATGTGGTGGATTACATTGATTGATTTGCGGGTATTAAAGAATCCTTGCATTGCTGGGATAAAGCCCACTTGGTCATGGTGTATGATTTTTTTAATATGTTGTTGGATTCTGTTTGCTAGAATTTTGTTGAGGATTTTTGCATCTATGTTCATCAGTGATATTGGCCTGTAGTTTTCTTTTTTTGTGGCATCTTTGTCTGGTTTTGGAATTAGGGTGATGGTGGCCTCATAGAATGAGTTTGGAAATTTACCTTCTTCTGCAATTTTCTGGAATAGTTTGAGTAAGATAGGTGTTAGCTCTTCTCTAAATTTTTGGTAGAATTCAGCTGTGAAGCTGGTCCTGGGCTTTTGTTTGCTGGAAAATTTCTGATTACAGTTTCAATTTCCTTGCTTGTGATGGGTTTGTTAAGATCTTCTATTTCTTCCTGGTTCAGTTTTGGAAAGTTATACTTCTCTAAGAACTTGTCCATTTCTTCCAAGTTGTCCATTTTATTGGCATAGAGCTGCTGGTAGTAGTCTCTTATGATCCTTTGTATTTCAGTGTTGTCTGTTGTGATCTCTCCATTTTCGTTTCTAATTTTGTTAATTTGGTTCTTCTCCCTTTGTTTCTTAATGAGTCTTGCTAACGGTTTGTCAATTTTGTTTATTTTTTCAAAAAACCAGCTTTTAGCTTTGTTGATTTTTGCTATGGTCTCTTTAGTTTCTTTTGCGTTTATTTCTGCCCGAATTTTTAAGATTTCTTTCCTTCTACTAACCCTGGGGTTCTTCATTTCTTCCTTCTCTAGTTGCTTTAGGTGTAGAGTTAGGTTATTTATTTGACTTTTTTCTTGTTTCTTGAGGTAGGCCTGTAATGCTATGAACCTTCCCTTTAGCACTGCTTTTACAGTGTCCCATAGGTTTTGGGTTGTTGTGTTTTCATTTTCATTCATTTCTATGCATATTTTGATTTCTTTTTTGATTTCTTCTATGATTTGTTTGTTATTCAGAAGCGTGTTGTTTAGCCTCCATATGTTTGAATTTTTAATAATTTTTTTCCTGTAATTGAGATCTAATCTTACTGCACTGTGGTCAGAAAAGATGACTGGAATGATTTCAATTTTTTTGAATTTACCAAGACTAGATTTATGGCCCAGGATGTGATCTATTCTGGAGAAGGTTCTGTGTGCACTTGAGAAAAAGGTGAAGTTGATTGTTTTGGGGTGAAACGTCCTATAGATGTCAATTAGGTCTAGCTGGTCCATTGTGTCCTTTAAAGTTTGTGTTTCCTTGTTAATTTTCTGTTTAGTTGATCTATCCATAGTTGTGAGTGGGGTATTAAAGTCTCCTACTATTATTGTGTTACTATTAATCTCCTCTTTCATACTCATTAGCATTTGCCTTACATATTGCGGTGCTCCTATGTTGGGTGCATATATATTTATAATTGTTATATCTTCTTCTTGGATTGATCCTTTGATCATTGTGTAGTGTCCATCTTTGTCTCTTTTCACACCCTTTATTTGAAAGTCTATTTTATCTGATATGAGTATTGCGACTCCTACTTTCTTTTGGTCTCTGTTTGGGTGGAATATTTTTTTCCAGCCCTTCACTTTTAGTCTGTATGTGTCCCTTGTATTGAGGTGGGTCTCTTGTAGACAGCATATATAGGGGTCTTGCTTTTGTATCCATTCAGCCAGCCTTTGTCTTTTGGTTGGGGCATTCAACCCATTTACATTTAAGGTAATTATTGATAGGTATGGTCCCGTTGCCATTTACTTTGTTGTTTGGGGTTCACGTTTATACCACCTTTCTGTGTTTCCTGTCTAGAGAAGATCCTTTAGTATTTGTTGAAGAGCTGGTTTGGTGGTGCTGAATTCTCTCAACTTTTGCTTGTCTGTAAAGGTTTTTGAGTTCTCCTTCATATCTGAATGAGATCCTTGCTGGGTAGAGTAATCTAGGTTATAGGTTATTCTCTTTCATTACTTGAAGTATGTCCTGCCATTCCCTTCTGGCCTGAAGGGTTTCTATTGATAGATCAGCTGTTATCCTTATGGGAATCCCTTTGTGTGTTATTTGTTGTTTCTCCCTTGCTGCTTTTAATATTTGTTCTTTGTGTTTGATCTTTGTTAATTTGATTAATATGTGTCTTGGGGTGTTTCGCCTTGGGTTTATCCTGTTTGGGACTCTCTGGGTTTCTTGGACCTGTGTAACTATTTCCTTCCCCATTTTAGGGAAGTTTTCAGCTATTATCTCCTCGAGTAACTTCTCATGGCCTTTCTTTTTGTCTTCTTCTTCTGGGACTCCTATGATTTGAATGTTGGGGCGTTTCACATTGTCCCAGAGGTCCCTGAGGTTGTCCTCATTTCTTTTGATTCTTTTTTCTTTTTTCCTCTCTGCTTCATTTATTTCCACCATTTTATCTTCTAACTCACTTATCCTATCTTCTGTCTCTGTTATTCTACTCATGGTTCCCTCCAGAGTGTTTTTGATCTCATTTATTTCATTATTAATTTTTAATTGACTTTTAAAAATTTCTTCTAGGTCTTTGTTAAACATTTCTTGCATCTTCTCAATCTTTGTCTCCCAGGCTATTTATTTGTAACTCCATTTTGTTTTCAAGATTTTGGATCATTTTTATTATCATTATTCTAAATTCTTTTTCAGGTAGATTCCCTATTTCCTCCTCTTTTGTTTGACTTGGTGGGCTTTTTTCATGTTCCTTTAGCTGTTGGGTATTTCTCTGCCTTTTCATCATGTTTAGATTGCTGTGTCTTGAGTGGGCTTTCTGTATTCTGGTGGTCTGTGGTTCCTTTTTATTGTGGAGGTTTCACCCAGTGGGTGGGGTTGGACGATTGGTTTGTCAAGGTTTCCTGGTTAGGGAAGCTTGTGTCAATGTTCGGGTGTGTGGAATTGGATTTCTTCTCTCTGGAGTGCAATGGAGTGTCCAGTAATGAGTTTTGCGATGGGTCTATGTGTTAGGTGTGACTTTGGACAGCCTGTATGTTGACACTCAGGTCTATGTTCCTGCGTTGCTAAAGAATTTGCGTGGTATGTCTTGTACTGGAGCTTATTGGCTCTCAGGTGGTGGTTGGTTTTGGTGTAGGTATGGAGGCTTTTGGATGGTCTCTTATTCCTTAATGTTCCATGTAGTCAGGAGTTTTCTGGTTTTCTCAGGTTTTGGGCTTAAGTTCCTGCCTCTGGATTTCAGTTTTATTCTTCCAATGGTCTCAAGACTTCTCCAACTATACAGCACTGATAATAAAACTTCTAGGTTAATGGTGAAAAGATTCTCCACAGCGAGAGACAACCAGAGAGGTTCACAGAGTTACATGAAGAACAGGAAAGGGAGGAAGGAGATAAGAGGTGAGCAGGAGGAGAAAAAGGGGACTCAAGAGGAGAGAGACAGATCTACGCAGTTATCTGTTCCCAAAGTGTTCTCCGTAGCCCAGACACCCACAAAGATTCACAGAATTGGATTGGGAAGAGAAGGGGAAAGGAGGAAATAGAGGTGTTCTGAGGTAGAAAACAAAGAGTCAAAAGTGGGAGAGTAATCACCACACTCCTGAATAGAAATGGGAACTGAATATTGGATTCTTAAATGTCCAAAATTTATATCACATACTGAAAAACAAAGATTAAAAATCTAGTGTAGAGGCTAGACTCTTTGAAACACAATATTTAAAAACAAAAACACAAACAAAAAAAAATTTAGAAATGTATATGAATTTCGGTTTAAAAATAGGGTTTCTCTCTCTCTCTCTTTTTTTTTTTTTGGCAAGGTTATAGTGAAATGAAAATGAAAATTAAGGAATAATAGAGGAGTATTAGAGGACTTTAAAAGGAAATAGAGAAAAACAAGAAAAAGAAAAAAAAATTTTTTTCCCTAATTAAAAAAATCATAAAAATATATGAAAATGAAAGTTGAGGAGTAATGGGGGAGTAATAGGGAATTTTAAAAGAAAATAAAAGAGAGAAATAAAAAAATAAAAAAGAAAAAAAAATTTTTTTTTTAATTAAAAAATATATATATATACATATATATCTAGGAATTTCTCTGGAGTTGTTGCGGTCAGTGTAGGTTCAGTTCAATTTCAGATAGCTCCTCTTTCCAGCTTACACTTCTCGATATCTATAGGCCCCTTCCAGTGTAGTCGGTGTTACCTTCAGGGATTTTAATCTGTTGCACTGGTCCTTTCTGAAGCGGTTCCCTTTGTTTATTTGGCTTCTGTTTGCCGTCTCTTCGGTGTCTAATTTCCGCCCTGACACAGGCGGGCGGAGGTGATCTCTTATTTAGGTTCGCTAGTTCAGTTCAGTCCTGCTACCGGGAGGGCGGGGCGCTGCAGACAGATGCCGCTCTGTGTGGATAACACCCACCGTGTTCCGGCCACACTGGGTTTTCCCCGCTCATGGGTGTCAGTGCTTTCCCCGTCTACACTGCTTAGGCTCCTGGCTGCTCTATATGGAGCGGGCCCTGCGTTGAGTGTGGTTCCAGTTTTCGGGTACTCCACAAAAGCGCGGATTCGGTTGCGCCTGTGTTTTGTGCCTTTCCGGGCCTGAGCGGTTCAGGCAGCCAGGGGCTTGGGCGTACTCTCCCCAGATGCAGCGCGCCTTTTCCCTCCGCGTCGAGCGGCCCAGGCAGCCAGAGGCTTGGGCGCACTCTCCTCGGGTACGGCGTGCTTTTTTCCCCCGCGGCCCCAGTCGGGTCTCAGGAAGTCTTTAGATAGGAACCGGGGGCCTGTTTGCAGTGTGGGAGAGGGTGGCTTCTCAGGGGCTGAGTTTGCCCTTTTCCCCTCCCCCCTGCCTCCTACCTCCAGCGGAGATGGGCCGGCTCTTCTCTGGAGTTTCTCAGTCCCTTTGTTTTGCAAACCGCCGGCAGTGTGTTCCGGCCTGTTAATTTTGTCCCTTGCTATCCCACAGTTTAAAAAAGCTCCCTCCGATTGCTCTCAGGGTCTTCGGGCTGGTCCTTACCCTAAGCAATGCTGCCCGCTCCTCTCCGTTCCGCCCCCGCTTTTTGCTGGCGGGTGCGGGCGTCTGGGGCACTTTTCTGCTGGAAGTTGCTTTTAGGCACGTAATCTGTGGGCCTTGTTTAATTTTTCCTCCCAGTTAGATTGCCGAAAACTTCCCCCAGTCCCGCCAGTGCGAGGGTTTCCTGGTGATTGGAAACTTCCTCTATTAAGACTCCCTTCCCGGGACGGGTCTCCGTCCGTAGCTCTTTTGACTCCCTTTTTATCTTTTATATTTTGTCCTACCTCCCTTCGAAGACAATGGGCTGCTTTTCTGGGTGTCTGATGTCCTCTGCTAGCGATCAGAAGTTGTTTTGTGAAATTTGCTCAGCGTTCAAATGTTCTTTCGATGAATTTGTAGGGAAGAAAGTGGTCTCCCCGTCCTATTCCTCTGCCATCGTGGCTCCTCAGTGAGACCACATTTTAAAAGGTATATTACACACTAGAATATGTCCAGGATGGTGAGGGTACCTAAAATTTGGTATTCATTCATTCATTGAAGTTTTTGTGCTTATCGTATAGTAAGTGCTGAACCAGCCACTGGAAGTAACGACAGTAAAAGACAAATATGGAACCTACCCTCATGGAGCTTACTGTCTAAAGGGGAAAATGAAACACCCCCTCCCACCCCCCACACCAGCTTGCTAACTAATTAACAACTCTTCAAGGTGCTGTGATAAAGAGGGTGAGTTGAGTTAGTCCTACTTTAGAAAGATTGTCAGGACTCTGAAGTGTAGGCTGAATAGTTGTGGCCCATGGGCTTAGTTGCCCTGCGGCATGTGGAATCTTCCCAGATCAGGGATCGAACTTGTCTCCTGCGTTGACAGGAGGCTTCTTTACCACTGAGCCACTAGGGAAGCCCCACAATCATCTTTAAATCAGTGGTTTTTCACTATTTGTGGAGCCACAGAGTACTTTAAAATCTAATGACAGCTAAGGACCCTTTTTACAAAAAATGGATCATACATCTAATATTGAACACAACTTTTAAAAAAATTAATTAACTTATTTTAATTGGAGGCTAATTACTTTACAATATTGTGGTGGGTTTTGCCATACATCAAAATGAATCAGCCTCAGGTGTGCATGTGTGTCCCCCTCCCACCTCCCTTCCCACCCCACCCTTCTGGATTGTCCCGGGGCACTGACTTTGAGTGCCCTGCTTAATGCATCGAACTTGCACTGGTCATCTATTTCACATATGGCAAAATACATGTTTCAATGCTGTTCTCTCAAATCTTCCAACCCTCACCTTCTCCCACATAGTCCAAAAGTCTGTTCTTTACATCTGTATCTCTTTTGCTGTCTTGCATATAGGGCCATTGTTACTGTTTTTCTAAATTCCGTATGTATATGCCTTAATATACTGTATTGATGTTTCTCTTTCTGACTTACTTCACTCTGTATAATAGGCTCCTGTTTCATCCACCTCATTAGAATTGACTCACATGTGTTCTTTTTTATAGCTGAGTAATATTCCATTGTGGATATGTGCCACAACTTTCTATTTTTTTTCCAGTTTTATTTATTTATTTATTACTTTACAATATTGTATTGGTTTTGCCATACATTGACATGAATCCACCATGGGTGTACATGTGTTCCCCATCCTGAACCCCCCTCCCACATCCCTCCCCATCCCATCCCTCTGGGTCATCCCAGTGCACCAGCCCCGAGCACCCTGTATCATGCATCAAACCTGGACTGGTGATTTGCTTCACATATGATAATTTACATGTTTCAATGCCATTCTCCTATATTATCCTGCCCTCACCCTCTCCCACAGAGTCCAAAAGGCTGTTCTATATATCTGTGTCTCTTTTGCTGTCTCACATACAGGGTTATCATTACCATCTTTATGTGTATATTTCTAAATTCCGTATATATCGATTTGTCTGCCAATGTCCTCCATGTCCTAGCTATTGTAAACAGTAAACAGTATTGTAAACAGTCCTGCAATGAACAGTGGGATACATGTGTCTCTTTCAATTCTGGTTTCCTCAGTGTGTATGCCCAGCAGTGGGATGGCTGGGTCATATGGCAGTTCTATTTCCAGTTTTTTAAGGAATCTCCATACTGTTCTCGTAGTAGCTGTATTAGTTTGCATTCCCACCAACAGTGTAAGAGGGTACCCTTTTCTCCACACCCTGTCCAGCATTTATCATTTGTAGACTTTTTGATGGCAGCCATACTGACCGGCGTGAGATGGTACCTCTTAGTCGTTTTGATTTGCATTTCTCTGATAATGAGTGATGCTGAACAACTTTTCATATGTTTGTTAGCCATCTGTATGTCTTCTTTGGAGAAATGTCTGGTTAGTTCTTTGGCCCACTTTTTGATTTGGTCCTTTATTTTTCTGGTATTGAGCTGCATGAGCTCCTTGTGTATTTTGGAGATTAATTCTTTGTCAGTTCTTTCATTTGCTATTATTTTCTCCCATTCTTAAGGCTGCCTTTTCACCTTGCTTATAGTTTCCTTCATTGTTTTTAAAAGCTTTTAAGTTTAATTAGATCCCATTTGTTTGTTTTTGTTTTTATTTCCATTACTCTGGGTGGTGGGTCATAGAGGATCTTGCTGTTATTTATGTCAGAGAGTGTTCTGCCTATGTTTTCCTCTAAGAGTTTTAATAGTTTCTGGTCTTACATTTATTTAGACCTTTAATCTTTGTATTTTGAGTTTATTTTTGTGTATAGTGAACACAATTTTAGCAGTCCCATGGACCACCCAAAGCTGACCCATTGACTGTTCATGTGCTCCAACTTAAGAGCCCTTCTTTTAAATAGTTGAAGGGATTGCCTGTGGGAAAGGAATTGGCCTAGTATTATCAATTTTCTTTTTTTTTTCTCTCTTTTTTTTTTCCATTTATTTTTATTAGTTGGAGGCTAATTACTTTACATCATTACAGTAGTTTTTGTCATACATTGAAATGAATTAGCCATGGATTTACATGTATTCCCCATCCCGGTCCCCGCTCCCACCTCCCTCTCCACCTGATCCCTCTGGGTCTTCCCAGTGCACCAGGCCCGAGCACTTGTCTCATGCACCCAACCTGGGCTGGTGATCTGTTTCACCCTAGATAATATACATGTTTCGATGCTGTTCTCTTGAAACATCCCACCCTCGCCAAGAGATCAATTTTCATTAGACAGGCTGGATTCAAGTCTTCTCAATTAGCTGAGTTTTAGATTTCCAATTGGTGAGATGAAGATATATAATGCCTGTTTTATCAATTTATGTAGCTGTTTTAAGTTAAATGAGATGGTGCTTTCTTAATTAATATCACTATCTAATCATTTAAGCAAATAAAGCCACAGGGAGATAAATATGGCTTGGTTGAAGAACTTTTGATAATTGTAGATTTCCTTAGCAAAATGGATTACTTGGTGAGGTACTGGTTCATAAAACTATTCAAGCAGGATCTGAATGACATCTTGCCCATAATCGTATGGAGAGTGTTGGACTAGATGATCTCTAAAACTTTGCCCCATCTATGGTCTTTACCAGAGTATAGCTACACGGAAATTTGTAAGGTTAGATGGAGAAGTAATATGTGCTCATGCTCAGTCACTAAGTCATGTCTGACTCTGTGACCCAGTGGACTGTACCCCACCAGGCTTCTCTGTCCATGGGATTCCCCAGGCCAGAATACTGGAGTGGGTTGCCATTTCCTTCTCCAGGGCCGTCTTCCTGACCCAGGCATTGAACCCCGTGTCTTCCGCACTGGCAGGTGGATTCTTTACTACTACGCCACCTGGGAAGCCCAGTGTGTGGTGAAGTGAAGTGAAGTGGCTCGGTCGTGTCCGACTCTTTGCCACCCCATGGACTGTAGCCTACCACACTCCTCCATCCATGGAATTTTCCAGGCAAGAATACTGGAGTGGGTTGCCATTTCCTTCTCCAGGGGATCTTCCCAACCCAGGGATCGAACCTGGGTCTCCTGCATTGTGTTTTCATTTCTCTTGGCTATATACCTAAGAGTGGAATTGCTGGTCATTTGGTGATTGTTATAACCTTCTGATGAACTGCAAAACTCTTTTCCACAGAGGCTGTACCATTTTACATCTGTCCTAGCAACATACAAGTGTCCCAATTTTTCCACATTCTCTCCAGCACATACTGTCTTTTTGATTGTGAAATGGTTTCTAACTGTTGTTTTGATTTGCATTTCCTTAATAACTAATGATAGTAAGCATTATTCTATGTGCTTATTGGTCATTTGTATATCTTCATTAGAGAAATGTCTACTCAGTCAGATCCTTTGCCCATGTTAGAATTAGATTGTCTTTTTTGAGTTTTAAGAGTTCTTTATATGTTCTGGATATGAGTCTTAATCAGATATTTAATTTGCAAATATTTTCTTCCATTATGTAAGTTGTCTTTTAACTTTCTTGATGGTATTGTTTGTAGCTCAAGTTTTAAATTTATTTTGATGTTGTTTGTTTGTCTTTTTGTTTCTTTTGTCACTTGTGCTTCTGAAGCTGTATCTAAGAAAACCTAGCCTAATCCAGGATCATGAAGATTGACTCCTATGTTTTCTTTTAAGAGTTTACATTTAGGTCTGTGATCCATTTTCAGTTCATTTTTTTGTGTGTGGTGTAAGGTAGAGAGCCAACTTCATTCTTTTTTATGTGGCTATCCAGTTGTCCCAGCACCATTTTTTGTAGACTATTATTTCCCTGTAAAATTGTCTTGGCATTCTTGTCAGAAATCACTGACCATAAATGTCAGGGTTTATTTTTGGACTCTTAATTCTACTCCATTGAGCTCCATGTCTGTCTTTATGTCAATACTATACTGTGTTTATTCCTGGGGAAGGAAATGGCAGTCCACTCGTGTACTCTTGCTGGGATAATCACATGGACAGAGGACTGTGGTGGGGTCACAAGAGTCGGACATGACTGAGCAACTGAGCACGCATGTACACACACGCTTGCATGAAAATGCACACACACAGTCTTTATTACTAAAACATTGTAGTAAGTTTTGAAATAGGAAGTGGGAATCCCTAAATTTGTTCTTTTTCAAGATTATTTTGGCCTATTCCCTTGCTTTTCCATAGCAATTTTAGGATCCATTTGTCAATTTCTACAAAAAGTTAACTGGGATTTTGATAGGGATTATGTTTAATCTATATAATGGTGAGTATTGCCATGTAGATCTTTCTGATCTATGAACATGGAATATCTTTCCTTTTATTTAGATTTTTCTTTACTTTCTTTAAGCCTTGCTTTGTAGTGTTCCATCTACAAGCTTTGTATTCTATTTATTTCTAAAAATTTTATCTTTTTGATGCTATTATAAATAGAACTATTTTCTTAGTTTCATTTTATAATATTCAAGTATATGGAAATACAATTACTTTTCTTATATTGATCTTGTATCCTGCAATTTTGCTGAACCTTTTATTAGTAGTAATTTATTTATTGTTTTTAGTTGTCACCTTGGCTTCCCTGATAGCTCAGTTGGTAAAGAATCCGCCTGCAATGCGGGAGACCTGGGTTTGATCCCTGGGTTGGGAAGATCCCCTGGAGAAGGGGAAGGCTACCCACTCCAGCATTCTGGCCTGGAGAATTCCATGGACTGTATAGTCCATGGGGTCGCAAAGAGTCAAACACTGAGTGACTGCAGTTTCACTTTGGATTTTTTATATATAATATCTTTCTATATGTAGAATTATTATTTTCTGTTCATTATTTTCTTTATGCTAAGTTTTCGTTAACTTTTTCTATTATTTTTAAGTGGAAAGTTAGGTTATTGATTAGAAATCTTTCTAGCTTTGTAATATAGGTGTTTACAGCTATAAATTTCCTCTGAGTTTTGCTTTAGATGTATCCCATAAATTTTGTTATGTTTTGTTCGTTTTCATTCACCTCAAAGTAGTTTCTAACTTGCCTTGTGATTTCTTCTTTGAGCCATTGGTTACTTAGGCATATGCTGTTTTAATTTTCACATACTTGTGAATTTCTTAAATTTC
This sequence comes from Odocoileus hemionus, assembly GCA_020976825.1. NCBI lineage: Eukaryota > Metazoa > Chordata > Mammalia > Artiodactyla > Cervidae > Odocoileus > Odocoileus hemionus. The sequence goes on from JAJLRB010000082.1 coordinate 30,003, forward strand.
TTTGTTATTAATTACTAATTTAATTCTGTTGTAATCAGATAAGGTTTTTTGTTTTATTGTAGTCCTTTAAAACTTACTGTGATTTGTTTTATGGTCTAGCAGATGGTCTGTTTTAAAGAATGTTCCATGTGTATTTGAGAAGAATGTACATTATGCTGTCGGGTAGAATGCTCTATAGATAATTGTTACATGTAATTGATTTATACTATCATTTAAATTTCTATTTCTTTATTGATCTTCTATCAGTAACTGAAAGTAGGATACTGAAGACTCCCAGGCTTGTTGTTCAATTGCCTGTTTATCCTTCAGTTCTGTAAAATTTTTTGCTTCATCTGTTTTGGGGCTCTGTTGTTAGGTGAATATCTTTTTATAGTTGTTATATATTCATGATAGAGTGCTCTTTTTAATAATTGTGAAATACCCCTCTTTATTACCAATAACATAGTTTTTGTTTAAAATCAACGTTATCTGATATTAATATAGCTATTTTAGGTTTCTTATTGTTGTTACTTATGTGATATATCTTTTCCAATCATTTTACATTCAACTTGTTTGTAGTTTTGAATCTAGAGTGTATCTCTAGCAGACAGCAGCATATATTGGTTTTTTGTTTTTTTTAATCCAATATGACAGTTTTTGCTTCTTGGATAGATTGTTTAATCCATTCACATTTAGTGGTATTATTTTTGATATGATTAAAATTACATCTGCCACTTTGCCTTTTGTTTCCTGTTTGTCTTGTGCTTTTTGGTTTCTCTGTTTGTTTGTTTTTAACATGAGATACTTTCTAGTGTAATATTTCACTTCTGTCGTGTGCTCAGTCATGTCCAGCTCTGTGTGGCCCCGTGGACTGTAGCTTGCTAGGCTCCTCTGCCCATGGGATTTTCCAGGCAAGAGTATTGGAGTGACGTGCCATTTCCTACTCCAGGGTGTCTTCCCAACCCAGTGATTGAACCCACATGTACTGCATTGGCTGGCAGGTGGATTCTTTACCACTAGGGCAACCTGGGAAACCCTTAGATTGTATTAAAGACTTTTAAATTCTATTTGAGTAATTTTGTTATTGGTTCCTCTAGGGTTTACAAGTCTACATTTTAAGTTATCAGAATCTACTTCAAATTTATACTTTAAGTCTAATTTTTTTTTTCTTTATTAGTGCATTGTCACTTCTTTTTGTGCTATTATTATTATATATCATGTATAATACATTATTATAATTTATTTAGTTTTATACTTTTAAAGATGCTAAGAGAAGAAAATAGGACAACTATATATTTGTGGAGTTTGCTATATTAATGTTCTTATTTACTCTTCTGATTTTTTTCATTTTTTACTTTGGGTTTGATTTCCATCTGATGTCATTTCCTTACTTGAATAAGAACTTTATTCCCACCTGCTTTCTTGGTGCTCTTTTTGTCAAATATTTTATATTATGTTATAGGCTCAATAATATACTTGCATATTTTTATGCAGTTGATTTTAAAATCAATTAAGAGAAGAAAGATATACTTTCATAATTATATACATAATTACCTTTATTGGCACCTGTCATTGTGTGAATTTGAATTACTGCCTGGTGTCACTTTCAGCATGTAGAACTTCCTTTAATATTTCTTAAAGGTATGTCTACTAGGAACAAATAATCTCAACATTTTTTCATCTGGGAATATTTTTTTCACCTTAATTTTTGAAGTGGTATGATTTTTCTGGATATAAGATTCTTGGTTGACAATTTTTTTATAGTCAGTACTTTGAATCTGTCATCTTGTTGCCTCCTGGCCTCTACTGTTTCTGAAGTCTGCTCTTAATCATGCAAGTTTCCTTATACTTGTTTGTTTTTCTCTTACTGCTTTCTAGACTTTTTTCAGTATCTTTGGATTTTGCCTTTGTGATTATTCATGTGTCTGGGAATAGATCTTCTAAATTTATCCTACTTGAAGTTGGCTGAGCTTCTTTGTGTGTAGATTAATGTGTTTCATCAAATTAGGGAAGTTTTTAGCTATTTTTAAAATTTTTTTTCTTTCATTTTCCCTCTCACTTCTGGTAGTCCCATTACATGTATGTCAGTACCCATACGGTGTCCTACATTTCTCTTCTCATTTTTATGTATTTTTTTCCCTCTGCTCTTCAAATTGCATAATATCTATTAGTCCCTCTTCAAGTTTATAAATTTTGTCTTCTTCCTTCTACTATTGAGCCCCTCTAGTGAATATTTTATTCTGGTTATTGTGCTTTCCACTCCACAATTTCTATTTGGTTCTTTGTCACAGTATCTCTTTATTGATACTGTACATTTGATGAGTCATTGTCATCTTTAGTTCAGTTCAGTTCAGTCTCTCAGTCGTGTCCGACTCTTTGCGACCCCATGAATCGCAGCACGCCAGGCCTCCCTGTCCATCACCAACTCCCAGAGTCTACCCAAACCCATGCCCATGGAGTTGGTGATGCCATCCAGCTATCTCATCTTCTGTCATCACCTTCTCCTCCTGCCCCCAAGTCCCTCCCAGCATCAGGGTCTTTTCCAATGAGTCAACTCTTCGCATGAGGTGGCCAAAGTATTGGAGCTTCAACTTCAGCGTCAGTCCTTCCAGTGAACACCCAGGACTGATCTCCTTTAGGATGGACTGGTTGGATCTCCTTGCAGTCCAAGGGACTCTCAAGAGTCTTGTCCAATACCATAGTTCAAAAGCATCAATTTTTCGGCGCTCAGTTTTCTTCACAGTCCAACTCTCACATCCATACATGACCACTGGAAAAACCATCTTTTATAATTCTTAGTATCATATTCATAGTTTTTAACTTTTAGTTTTTTAAAGGTATTTATAATGACTGCTTTGAGGTCTTTGTCTGCATAGTCTATCATCTGGGCCTATTTAAAAGCAGCTTTTATTGCTTAATATTTTCCCTATGTGGGAGTCACACTTTTTGTTTGTGTGTCTCATAATTTTCAGGAAGGGATTAAATAATATATTTTAGCAACTTCAGATAGTGCTGTCCTCTCCCAGGGTATTTTGTTGTTGTTTTCTCACTTTGATTTTGTATTTGTTTACTGACTTGGCTGAAAAAATTCCTGAAGGTGTCTTTCTCTTGAAGTGTGTATCCTCTAATGACCTTATTAAGATTCCCCTCCTCCACCTTTTACTTTCAGCCTGGCTACTTAGGGTTGCCTCTGGGTTAGAGTAGATTACTATTAATTTGGTGTTTGATCAGAAGCCCCTTTTGCTTGTGAGGCTGCCACCCTAGTTGATGGGTTTGTGTGTAGCTTGAGGAATGCTTTCAAGTCTGTTTGTATTTGGCTCTGATCGTTCCTGAGTTGGAGCAGCCTCTTAGATGCATTCAGCTCTTCACAGAATTGATAGTGGTCCTAAGAAGTCTTCTCTTAGGTGTTTCTTTCTTTCTTTCTGTCTATTAAGCTTTTAGCTGCTCTGATGATTTGTTTGAATCATGGAGCTGGTTTCTTCTTATCATTCTTCATCAAGATCTCAACTGTTTTCAATAAGACCCTCAGCCTGGCCAAGTACCCAGTGCCTGAGGTCTTCTGCCAGTAGGGGTAACTTTATCTTGGTAGGTTTTCTATATCTTAGCCAGCACCTTCTGTTTGCATGTTTTCCAACTTTGGGCAAAATTCTTGCCTTGAGATGAATCATATCTAATTCCATTTCACATAAGATCCAGCATATTCCTTCAATTTTAGTACCTTGAATCTGCTACCCTTTTTACTTTATTCCACTCCTTCAGCTGTTATGGATGCTTTTGATTCCTGATCATTGGATTGAATTCCCAAACATTTTTCTTGCTATGTCCTACAGTCTTGCTGTGTTCTATAGTCTTTCTGGAGCCCTGCATTGTACTGAAGTCTTTATTTGTGTTTGTTTCAAATCCTGTGTCATTTCAAATTTTCTAAGGATTTTTAAGGCCTATAGTCAGAGTGGACGGTCAAAATTTCCTTGGCACCTCAGCCTAATTTCTGTACTTTAACTGCTCCACTTTGTTTTCTGTTGGTCACTGCCTGTTTCCTTATTCCATAGAGTACATGACTGCAGTGTGTGGCAGGACTTTTGTGAAGGTTTGAAAGTCAGAGAGGGTTATTTCATGGCACAGTAGGAAGTAAATGAAATCACCTAATAACATTCACTCTTTTAAAATATTCTTTGGCCACCCAAGGACTTCTCACTGGCTGATTTTCTCTTTAAATCCTGGCCATGTGGCTGGCTTGATGCTGCTCTCTGTCTTTCTTGATTCCATTGTCCTTATTTTCTCCTCTTCATTCCAGGGTTCTCACCTGTCTCTCCTCTTGCCCCCTTTCCCTTCCTTTATGAGTGTACATTTACCAAAAATTGTAGTAAATATACATAATATAAAATTTACCATTTTAACTGAATGGCAGTAAGTACATTCTCAGTGTGGTACAATAATTACACAATCCATTTCTAGAACCTTTTGTGATCCCAAACAGAAACTCTGTACTTACAAAGTAATACCTTTCCTTTCCAGTCCTGGTAACCTCAGTTATACTTTCTGTATTTATAAGTTACCTATTCTAGGTATCTCATGTGAGTAGAATCATACAATATTGTTCTTTTGTGACTGACTTATTTCCCTTACTTTGAATAATGTCTTCAAAGTTCATCCATATTATAGCATGTATCAGAATTTTCTTTCTTCTTAGGGCTGAGTTATATTCCATTGTGTGTATATATCACACTGTGTTTTTATGTTTATCTGTTGGTGAATACTTGGCTTCACCTTTTGGCTATTGTGAACAGTGCTGTCATGAATATTACATATATGTACCTGTTTGAGTCCTTGTCAACTCATTTGGGTATATACCTAGGAGTGAAATTGCTGGGTCATATGATAATTTTTTTTTTCTTTTTTATATAGTAATTCTGTGTCTAGCTTTTTGAGGAATTTTCAAACTGTTTTTCCACAAGTGGCAGCACTATCTTATAATCCACCAGTAATACACAAGTGTTCCAGTTCATTTACATCTTTGCCAATGCTTCCCCCCCCCCCCATTCATTGATAATGAAGTGAAGTGAAGTCTCTTTAGTCGTGTCCAACTCTTTGCGACCCCATGGACTTTAGCCTGCCAGGCTCCTCCACCACTGGGATTTTCCAGGCAAGAGTAATGGAGGGGGTTGCCAATTTCCTTCTTCAGGTTATCTTCCTGACCCAGGGATTAAACCTGGTTCTCCCTCATTGCAGGAGACTCTTTATCATCTGAGCTACCAGAGAATACACCAGTAATGTACAAGTGTTCCAGTTCATTTACATCCTTGCCAATGCTTTTGTTCCCCCCATTGTTTTGATAATAGCCATCCTAATAGTATGAAGTATCCTGTCCACTTTTAACTACTTCTCTCATTTCCCCTGCCAGTGGGTGAAGGAGATTCCTTTTATTATGTAGAGCAGATAAACAGAAAGAAGCTGAGAGAGCAAGAAGACACTATTATAAATTTGTCTACTCTTTAACTGTGAAGTATTTCTAATATATGACAAAGTTAAAGGGATCATAAACTCTCTCTTTTTAAGAATCAGATTATCAGATCTTTTTGCCTTATTTGTTTTGTATTTTATAGTTTTCTTTGCCTTGAGATGTACTTTGCACTCCTCAGTGGTTACCTTTCCATAAGCAAATGAGATAATTGGAATATTTATTCTCTACCCGATCCAAAGCAAGTTCTCTCATTGTCTTCGATTTTTTTCTTTACATCTGTAAAAAATGATTATTTTAAGGAATTAACTTAGACAGTTGTGGGAGCTGACAAATTCAGAATCTGTAGTGCAGGCCAGCAGGCAGGAAAACTCAGGTAGGATTTTTATGTTGCAATCCTGAGACAGAACTCCTTCTAAAAAATATCCCAGGTTTTGGAGTAGGAAATGGCTACCCACTCCAGTATTTTTGCCTGGGAAATCCCACAGACAGAGTGCAAAATAGTTGGACACGACTTAGTGACTAAATACAACAACAAAATATACACTATATGTTCTGTTTAAAAAAAAATCCTGGATTTTCAGATGGTAACTAGACTTGTGGTGATGATTTCATAATGTATAAAAGTTATCAAATAGCTTTGTAATATACCTGAAACTAATATAATAATGTAATTCAAGTATACTTCAATTAAAAATTTAATGATAAAATTATCGTAAAAAATAATAAAAAATTTAAAACTCAGGCTTTGCTCTTAAGGTCTTCACTGATTGGGTGAGGCCCACCCACATTATTGATGATAGTCTTTTAAAAAAATTTTTGTTTAGATTGAAGTATAATTGCTTAATAGTGTCATGTTAGTTTCTGCTATACAACACGTGAACCAGCTGTATGTATACATATATCCCCTACCTCTTGAGAGCCTCTTCCCCAACCCCCATTGTTTTTTTGTTTGTTTGTTGTTAATTTCTGTTCTATCAGCTTTGAGTCCAGAGATACTTTCCATTTTTCATAATGAAGCTTTTCTTTACATTTAGGCAGACTAATTTTTTTAAATTAATTTTTTAATTGGAGGAAAATTGCTTTACAATGTTGTGTTGACTTCTGCCACACAATGTAAATCAGCCATAACTGTACATATATCCCCTCTCGAGCCTTCTCGCCTCCCCCCATCTCACCCCCTCTAGGTCTTCATAGAGTGCCAGGCTTGGCTCCCTGTGTAATTCAGCAACTTTCTCACCAGCTATCTATTTTACACATGATAGTGTCATGTATATCATGCTTATGCTCAGTTGTGAAGTCATGTCCAACTCTTTGCGATTCCATGGACTGTAGACTGCCACCCTGTTCTGTCCATGGAATTTTCCAGACAAGAATACTGGAGTGGGTTGCCATTTCTTTCTCCAGGGGGATTCTTCCCAACCCAGGATCGAATCTGGGCTTCTGAGTCTCCTACATTGGAAGGCAGATTATTTA
>JAJLRB010000083.1:0-38677 GCA_020976825.1 Odocoileus hemionus
ACTATTTATTAATCTCTACAGGTCACTGTGTCAGTGTCACATCTAAACCTCTCTTTCGATTTAATATATCCTTTGTAAGATAAGGACTTCACACACTAATGCAATTTCTTTATCATCTACTAGTCACAAGGGCATCGCATCCACATTAAATGGAATGAGCGATTAATCTATGACATCCAACCATGCATCTGCAACTCACTGACCTTCTCCCTCTATATTTGACCTTGAAATACACCCATATTGAATGACTGTTCTGGACCAACTGTTTGTATGATATCACACCATTATTCTGCTCTATTGTCCATGTCTTTACTTATAACATCTTCGTAACATCAAATACATTTTGACCTACACAATTTGTAGTCAAAAGACTGCATCATAGCATTCAAGACACCACATCTCAGTCACTATATGACCACACACACTAAGAATGACTCAAACTTTATATCTTGCATCTCACCTCACTACATATGACTGTACCTCCACAGTATCTGTGTCATCAAACCCAGTGTATCAATTTACCTCATCACAATATCTACAGTGTATGACATCACACTCAGTCTATCTAGGACATCATATTCAGTATGCATGACGTCACATGAAACTTTATTGACATCAGACACCTAAATGATATGACATCACACCCAGTATATTGATGACATATATCCAATAATTTATGATATCACCCATACTGCTTTCATGACACCACACCGACTATACCTGACATCTACCCACTACATTTGACATCACCGCCACTGGATCTGTGTCGTTCACACACTCTGTGTCGATGACATCACAGCAAGTATGGAAATCATCACCCTTGGCATACATATGACATCATACACAACTCTACATGACATCACATTCACACTTTATGACATCAATCCTCAGCATTTAAGATACACACAGCCACTATACATTCATGACATCAGATCTCCTATATGCGACATCAATGTACGGTTTAGGACATCTCATCCCCTATAACCTCTGATATCACAACCACTTTATTTGTAAACGTCACAGCCACTGGGTCTGTGAATCCCTATCCAATAAATTTGTACGTCAAAGACACTGTGTTGAGACGATACAAAAAACAGTATATCTGACATCACACCCATCCGTGTCTGTATTTCTGCCCGTCACACCCACCGTATCAGTGATATAACAAAAAGTGTATGTAAATTATGTCACCACATACTATAAAGGCATGGCACATTTATGCACTATCAACGACATCACACCCAGGCTTTATGACACCACAACACTCTGTTCATGACATCAAAGCTACTCTATCTCTACATCACAGCCATTATCTCTGAGAGCACATCCACAGAATGTGTGTCATCACACACGTTTGAGATTATCGATGATATATGCCCCCTCCATTGTTTGTATGATATCACAGCGCCATATGCATGATATCATATTGAACTACACATGACATCACATTCATTCTGTATGCGACGTCACACCGCTCTATGACATCACACCACTCTCTATTCATGTCCTCACACACAGGATATCTGACATCGCATCCACTGTAGCTCCGTCTGTTACTTACCGTGTATTGCTTATACCACACCTGCAATATGTTTGACCTCAAACCCACTATATATATGACGTCATATGAATTCTATGTGATATCACACCACACTCTTTATGACATCACAAGACTGTATTCATGACATCCCATCCACTCTGTATAAATCATTATTTAAAACTGTTTATGTCATACATGCAATATACTTGTGATATCACCAGCCCACTGCAAAACTGTGACAAGACACCTTCTATGTTTTTGACATCATACTCAGTATATATGACATCTCACATTGTGTATTGAATGACAACACAAACCACGGTTTTCCGGTCTATCCACACACATACTATATCGGTGTGAAATCACACTCACTTGAATGATTTTATTAGACCCCCTATGTACGTGTGAAATCACACACACACTGCATGTATAACATGATAGACACTTTATATGACAACAAATCCACTCTTGATGTCATCATACATTGTTATCTGTCATGGCACCCACTATGTTTATGACATCATATCCACTGTATATGATCTCATCCACACTGTGTCTATGACTACACAAGCTCTATATTTGTCTTGAAACATGTTATTACTTCCATCACATCCACTGTTTGTCATCAAACCCACTTTGTCGACATTATCACTCCAACTATGTAAGAGTTCCGAGGTGGCATATGTATGCCATCATATGCATGCACATGACATAATATCCACACTTTATGACAAGCATCCTTAGTATTTATGACATCACATGCACTCTATTCATGACCTAAACACGCACTATATACGATATGACATGTCACGTATGCGTATGATTTCACATTCACTATATATATGGTATCACATTCACAATATATAGTGACATCACACAATGACTCTGTCTATGACTTCACACACTCTATGCTTATGACATATCCACTTCATATGGCATCACACTCAGTGTTATAACAACACAACCATTGTGTAACTTCACAGCCACTATGTCTGACATCACACGCATTGTATCTGTGTAAACACACGCAATGTACCAATTTTATCTAACCCTAGTGTATGCATGACATCACACCACTATAATGGTATGACATTGTCATATGGACTACATATGACATCACATCCACTCTTTTTGACCTCACACCTCTTTATTTATGACATCAAGTCCACTAATGAACCAGACATTACATCCACTATATTCTGACCTCATTTCCAGGATTTATGTGTTATCCACACCGACTCTACCAATGATATCACAGCCACTCTATGTATCATATCGCAGCCAGTATTCGGCTGACATCCTGTCCACTCTATTTATGACATCATATCCAAATATATGACATACAACACTGTGTGTGGTTGATTTCACACTCGGCATATATTATGACATCATTTGCACTTCAGAGGACATCATATCCATTCTATCACACAAAACACAGAATTTATGCTGCCAACATCCACTTCAGGCATGACATCAAACCACTGTATAGACATTGCCATGTTTTTTTGCCATCTCAATCTCTCCACTGATATCACGTCCATCTTGGCATGAACATCACACTCGGCATATGTATGGCAACTTTTCACCATACAAGACATCAACATCCTCAGTTTTTGATATCAAACCCACCATTTCTACGACATGCACAACCATTTATTTGACATTGTTTCCACGGTATCTGGGTCCTACACATCCTCTGTATTGAGGTTATCACACCAAATGTATTCATGAGATTCTTGCACTATGTAAGACAAACATCATATCCTTTGTATATGACATCAGATTCACTATATTATTAATATCACAGACACTGTGTCTGTGTCATCACACCCATCTTTCGATGATATCACATCCTTTGTATGTATGACCTCACACCCACTACACGTATACCATCATCATATACATTCACACAAGGCATCGCATCCACATTAAATGACATGACAGATTATATATGACATCACATGCACTGCACTCATGATATCTCTCCCACTATATTGACATTGAATCCACCCTATTGATGACTCTGACCAACTGTTTGTATGACATCCACCCATTTTATGTATGACATTTATTTACTATACATATCGACTCACATCAACTCTTTATGAACTCACACAATTGTAGTCATCACATTACATCCATTGCATTCATGACATACACACTATATATGACCACACACACACAAGACAATCAAACGTTATATCTGCCATCTCACCCACTACATCTGACACTACCTCCACAGTATTCTGTGTCATCAAAACCAGTGTATCAATTATACCTTCACACACTCTCTGTATGACATCACACACAGTCTATCTAGGACTATATATTCAGTATGCATGACGTCACATGAACTCTTTATGACATCAGACACTAAAAATGTATGAATCACACCAGTATATTGAATGACATTACATATCCAATATATATGATATCACCATATGCTTTCATGAAACCACATCGACTATACTGACATCTCACCACTACATTTGAAATCACGAATGGCACTGGATCTGTGTCGTCACACACTCTGTGTCGATGACATACAGCAAGTATGGAAATCATCACTACCTTGGCATACATATGACATCATATACACACTCTACATGACATACAACATTACAACTTTATGAATCAACCTCGCATTTAAGAACATCAAGCATAATTCATTGACAATCAAGATTCTTATATGCGGCATCACACTGTATTAGGTTATAGGACATTATCTATACTTGATATAACAACCACTTATATTGTACAGTCAAGCCATGGGTTCTGTGCATACCTATCAATAATTGAGTCTCAGAAGACACCTGTGTTGAGACGATACAACTGTAAATATGACATACACCATCTCGTGTCTGTATTTTGCCGTCACAACCAGTATCTCGTGAATATAACAAAACGTAGTACGTATTATGTCACATACTTATGTAGGCATGGCAATTTATGCACTATCCACGACTTCACCCAGGCTTTTTGACACACAACAATTCGTTATGACATACAGCTACCTCTATCTCTCATCACAGCTTATTAGCTTGAGAGCAAGATCCTAAGCTGATGTGTGTCATCACAACGAGATTATCGATGATGATATATGCCACATCGTTTGTATGATAAACACAGCGCGCTCATATGATGATTATCGCATTGAAACTACACCTGTCATCACATACTTTTACTGCCGAGTCAGACAGCTCTCATGGAACTATACATCTCTTATTCATGTCTGCACAACAGGATATCTGACATGATATACTGTAGCTCTGTCATTACTTAACTGTCATTGCTTAGACACATGCATATGTTTGACTTCAAAACATATATATATGACGTCTCAATATGAAATTCAATGTGATATCACACACATTTTATGACATCAAAGACTGTATTTATGACAATTCTCTCTCATTGTCATAATCATTTATAAAAACTGTTTATGTCATTCATGGCAATATCTAACTTAGTGATATACAGCAGCACTTGCAATGTGACGCCAGAATCTCTTTTGTTTTTGAATCATACAGTACATATGAATCTCTTCAATTGTGTATGAATGACAACACAACACGGTTTCCGACATCACACATCTCTATATCGGTGAAATCACACTCATTTGAATGATTATATTAGACCATATGTACGTGTGCGAAATCACACAACACGGCATGTATAACATGGTAGAATTTCTATGAAAAAATCATTTGACTGACTCCATCATACCATTGTTTATTATGTCCATGGACCCATATGTTTATGACATTCATTATAATGTATATGATTCGATCTATACATGTGTTATGGATAACAAGCTCTATATTTGTCTTGAAAATGTTATTATCTTCATCAATCATGTTTTCTTTTGTCATCAAACACTTTGTCGACATTATTATACACAACTATGTAATGCGTTCGATCGAGGGTGGATATGTATGCATCATATGTAAGCCCAATGCATATTAAATTCTCATCACTTCTATGACAAGCATCCTTAGTAATTTATGACGATCTAAATGCACTTATTCATGACCTAACACGCAATATATACTGATAATGAAAATGTCACGTAAATGCGTTGTATGATATAACATTCATATTATATATGGTATCATTCACAATCTATGTGACATCTACACAATGACTCTGTCTCTGACTTCACATCTCTATGGTATATGAATATTTCCATTCTATATGTGCATCACACTCAGTGATTAACAAAATCATTGTGTACTTACACAGCCCAGCTATGTTGAATCAACGCATTTGTATCTGTGTAAACACGCATGTACCAATTTTATTAACCCAGATGTATGCATGACATCAGACACCCAGTATATGTATGACATATATGGAACAATATGACTCAATCACATCTTTCTTGACTCCTCACTTTATTTATGAATCATGTCCACTATACAGACTTACATCACTATATTGTCTCTATTTCAGGTATATATGTGTTATCACATCGACTTACAATTGATATACTAGCAACTTAAGTTATATCGCAGAGTAATAGGAATGATTGTCCACCTTATTTATGGACATCATATCATACATGAACACTATGACATACAGCACTGTGTGGATGGTTTTCACAATCGGATATATATGACATATTTGCATTCAGATGAATATATCCATCTACCACTCCAAACACAGAATTTATGCTGCCACACTCACTTTCAGGGCATGAATCAAACCCAACTGTACTTAGACATTTGCCTCCACTGTTTTTTGCATTAACAATCTCTCACATGATATCACGTCCATCTTGGCATGACATCACACATCGGAATATGTATGGAATTTTTCACATACAAGACATTCAATCTAGTTTATCGATCCTACGATACATCAAACACATTTCTACGACATCTACAACTACTTCTATTTGATCATTGTTTCACGGTATTGAGGTCCTAATCACATGTATTGAGGTTATCACACCAAAAGTATTCATGAAGTGAGATCTCTTGCATATGTAAGACAACATATATCCTTTGTATATGGAAATCAGAATTATATATTTTATATCAAAATTGACATTTTGTCTTGTGTATACACTTCTTTCGATGATATCACACATCCTTTTGTATGTATGACCTCACACCCACTACACGTATACCATCATATACATTCCACAAGGCATCGTCGCATCCACATTAAATGACATGACAGATTATATATGACATCACATGCACTGCACTCATGATATCTCTCCCACTATATCATGACATTGAATCCACCCACCATTGATGACCTCTGACCAACTGTTTGTATGACATCACACCCATTTTATGTATGACATCTTATTTACTATACATATCGTCACATCAACTCTTTATGAACTCACACAATTGTAGTCATCACATTACATCCATTGCATTCATGACATCACACACACTATATATGACCACACACACAACAAGACAACTCAAAACGTCTATATCTGCCATCATCACCCACTACATCTGACACTACCTCCACAGTATCTGTGTCATCAAACCAGTGTATCAATTATACCTCACACACTTCTGTATGACATCACACACAGTCTATCTAGGACATCATATTCAGTATGCATGACGTCACATGAACTCTTTATGACATCAGACACCTAAATGTATCTACATGACATCACATTCACACTTTATGACATCAATCCTCAGCATTTAAGACATCACAGCCACTACATTCATGACATCAGATCTCTTATATGCGACATCACATGTACGGTTTAGGACATCTCATCCCCTATACCTCTGATATCACAACCACTTTATTTGTAACGTCACAGCCACTGGGTCTGTGAATCCCTATCCAATAAATTTGACGTCAAAGACACTGTGTTGAGACGATACAAACAGTATATCTGACATCACACCATCCGTGTCTGTATTTCTGCCGTCACATACGTATTATGTCACACATACTATAGGCATGGCACATTATGCACTATCAACGACATCACACCCAGGCTTTATGACACCACAACACTCTGTTCATGACATCAAAGCTACTCTATCTCACATCACAGCCATTATCTCTGAGAGCACATCCACAGAATGTGTGTCATCACACCGAGATTATCGATGATATATGCCCCATTGTTTGTATGATATCACAGCGCCATATGCATGACATCATATGAACTACACATGACATCACATTCATTCTGTACGACGTCACACCGCTCTATGACATCACACCCTCTCTATTCATGTCCTCACACACAGGATATCTGACATCGCATCCACTGTAGCTCCGTCATTACTTACCGTGTATTGCTTAGACCACACCTGCAATATGTTTGACCTCAAACCCACTATATATATGACGTCATATGAATTCTATGTGATATCACACACACTCTTTATGACATCACAAGACTGTATTCATGACATCCCATCCACTCTGTATAAATCATTATATAAACTGTTTATGTCATCACATGCAATATACTTGTGATATCACAGCCACTGCAACTGTGACAAGACACCTTCTATGTTTTTGACATCATACTCAGTATATATGACATCTCACATTGTGTATGAATGACAACACAACCACGGTTTCCGACATCACACATACTATATCGGTGAAATCACACTCACTTGAATGATTATATTAGACCCTATGTACGTGTGAAATCACACACACTGCATGTATAACATGATAGACACTTTATATGACAACAAATCCACTCTTGATGTCATCATACCATTGCTTATCTGTCATGGCACCCACTATGTTTATGACATCATATCCACTGTATATGATCTCATCCACACTGTGTCTATGACTACACAAGCTCTATATTTGTCTTGAAACATGTTATTACTTCCATCACATCCACTGTTTGTCATCAAACCCACTTTGTCGACATTATCACACCAACTATGTAAGAGTTCCGAGGTGGCATATGTATGCCATCATATGCACTGCACATGACATAATATCCACACTTTATGACAAGCATCCTTAGTATTTATGACATCACATGCACTCTATTCATGACCTAACACGCACTATATACGATATGACATGTCACGTACTGCGTATGATATCACATTCACTATATATATGGTATCACATTCACAATATATGTGACATCACACAATGACTCTGTCTATGACTTCACACACTCTATGCTTATGACATATCCACTTCATATGGCATCACACTCAGTGTTATAACAACACAACCATTGTGTAACTTCACAGCCACTATGTCTGACATCACACGCATTGTATCTGTGTAAACACACGCAATGTACCAATTTTATCTAACCCAGTGTATGCATGACATCACACCCACTATATGTATGACATCATATGGACTACATATGACATCACATCCACTCTTTTTGACCTCACACCTCTTTATTTATGACATCAAGTCCACTATACCAGACATTACATCCACTATATCTGACCTCATTTCCAGGATATATGTGTTATCACACCGACTCTACCAATGATATCACAGCCACTCTATGTATCATATCGCAGCCAGTATTCGGCTGACATCCTGTCCACTCTATTTATGACATCATATCCACAATATATGACATACAACACTGTGTGTGGTTGATTTCACACTCGGCATATATATGACATCATTTGCACTTCAGAGGACATCATATCCACTCTATCCCACCAAACCACAGAATTTATGCTGCCACATCCACTTCAGGCATGACATCAAACCCACTGTACTAGACATTGCCCCCACTGTTTTTTTTGCCATCTCAATCTCTCCACTGATATCACGTCCACTCTTGGCATGACATCACACTCGGCATATGTATGGCAACTTTTTCACCATACAAGACATCACATCCTCAGTTTATGATATCAAACCACCATTTCTACGACATCACAACCATTCTATTTGACATTGTTTCCACGGTATCTGGGTCCTCACATCCACTGTATTGAGGTTATCACACCAAATGTATTCATGAGATCTCTTGCACTATGTAAGACAACATCATATCCTTTGTATATGACATCAGATTCACTATATTATTAATATCACAGACACTGTGTCTGTGTCATCACACCCACTCTTTCGATGATATCACATCCTTTGTATGTATGACCTCACACCCACTACACGTATACCATCATATACATTCCACAAGGCATCGCATCCACATTAAATGACATGACAGATTATATATGACATCACATGCACTGCACTCATGATATCTCTCCCACTATATCTGACATTGAATCCACCCCATTGATGACCTCTGACCAACTGTTTGTATGACATCACACCCATTTTATGTATGACATCTTATTTACTATACATATCGTCACATCAACTCTTTATGAACTCACACAATTGTAGTCATCACATTACATCCATTGCATTCATGACATCACACACACTATATATGACCACACACACAAGACAACTCAAACGTTATATCTGCCATCTCACCCACTACATCTGACACTACCTCCACAGTATCTGTGTCATCAAACCCAGTGTATCAATTATACCTCACACACTCTCTGTATGACATCACACACAGTCTATCTAGGACATCATATTCAGTATGCATGACGTCACATGAACTCTTTATGACATCAGACACCTAAATGTATGACATCACACCCAGTATATTGATGACATCATATCCAATATATATGATATCACCCATACTGCTTTCATGACACCACACCGACTATACCTGACATCTCACCCACTACATTTGACATCACCGCCACTGGATCTGTGTCGTCACACACTCTGTGTCGATGACATCACAGCAAGTATGGAAATCATCACCCTTGGCATACATATGACATCATACACACTCTACATGACATCACATTCACACTTTATGACATCAATCCTCAGCATTTAAGAGACATCACAGCCACTACATTCATGACATCAGATCTCTTATATGCGACATCACATGTACGGTTTAGGACATCTCATCCCCTATACCTCTGATATCACAACCACTTTATTTGTAACGTCACAGCCACTGGGTCTGTGAATCCCTATCCAATAAATTTGACGTCAAAGACACTGTGTTGAGACGATACAAACAGTATATCTGACATCACACCATCCGTGTCTGTATTTCTGCCGTCACACCCACCGTATCAGTGATATAACAAAAAGTGTACGTATTATGTCACACATACTATAGGCATGGCACATTATGCACTATCAACGACATCACACCCAGGCTTTATGACACCACAACACTCTGTTCATGACATCAAAGCTACTCTATCTCACATCACAGCCATTATCTCTGAGAGCACATCCACAGAATGTGTGTCATCACACCGAGATTATCGATGATATATGCCCCATTGTTTGTATGATATCACAGCGCCATATGCATGACATCATATGAACTACACATGACATCACATTCATTCTGTACGACGTCACACCGCTCTATGACATCACACCCTCTCTATTCATGTCCTCACACACAGGATATCTGACATCGCATCCACTGTAGCTCCGTCATTACTTACCGTGTATTGCTTAGACCACACCTGCAATATGTTTGACCTCAAACCCACTATATATATGACGTCATATGAATTCTATGTGATATCACACACACTCTTTATGACATCACAAGACTGTATTCATGACATCCCATCCACTCTGTATAAATCATTATATAAACTGTTTATGTCATCACATGCAATATACTTGTGATATCACAGCCACTGCAACTGTGACAAGACACCTTCTATGTTTTTGACATCATACTCAGTATATATGACATCTCACATTGTGTATGAATGACAACACAACCACGGTTTCCGACATCACACATACTATATCGGTGAAATCACACTCACTTGAATGATTATATTAGACCCTATGTACGTACGTGTGAAATCACACACACTGCATGTATAACATGATAGACACTTTATATGACAACAAATCCACTCTTGATGTCATCATACCATTGCTTATCTGTCATGGCACCCACTATGTTTATGACATCATATCCACTGTATATGATCTCATCCACACTGTGTCTATGACTACACAAGCTCTATATTTGTCTTGAAACATGTTATTACTTCCATCACATCCACTGTTTGTCATCAAACCCACTTTGTCGACATTATCACACCAACTATGTAAGAGTTCCGAGGTGGCATATGTATGCCATCATATGCACTGCACATGACATAATATCCACACTTTATGACAAGCATCCTTAGTATTTATGACATCACATGCACTCTATTCATGACCTAACACGCACTATATACGATATGACATGTCACGTACTGCGTATGATATCACATTCACTATATATATGGTATCACATTCACAATATATGTGACATCACACAATGACTCTGTCTATGACTTCACACACTCTATGCTTATGACATATCCACTTCATATGGCATCACACTCAGTGTTATAACAACACAACCATTGTGTAACTTCACAGCCACTATGTCTGACATCACACGCATTGTATCTGTGTAAACACACGCAATGTACCAATTTTATCTAACCCAGTGTATGCATGACATCACACCCACTATATGTATGACATCATATGGACTACATATGACATCACATCCACTCTTTTTTTTGACCTCACACCTCTTTATTTATGACATCAAGTCCACTATACCAGACATTACATCCACTATATCTGACCTCATTTCCAGGATATATGTGTTATCACACCGACTCTACCAATGATATCACAGCCACTCTATGTATCATATCGCAGCCAGTATTCGGCTGACATCCTGTCCACTCTATTTATGACATCATATCCACAATATATGACATACAACACTGTGTGTGGTTGATTTCACACTCGGCATATATATGACATCATTTGCACTTCAGAGACATCATATCCACTCTATCCCACCAAACCACAGAATTTATGCTGCCACATCCACTTCAGGCATGACATCAAACCCACTGTACTAGACATTGCCCCCACTGTTTTTTTTGCCATCTCAATCTCTCCACTGATATCACGTCCACTCTTGGCATGACATCACACTCGGCATATGTATGGCAACTTTTTCACCATACAAGACATCACATCCTCAGTTTATGATATCAAACCACCATTTCTACGACATCACAACCATTCTATTTGACATTGTTTCCACGGTATCTGGGTCCTCACATCCACTGTATTGAGGTTATCACACCAAATGTATTCATGAGATCTCTTGCACTATGTAAGACAACATCATATCCTTTGTATATGACATCAGATTCACTATATTATTAATATCACAGACACTGTGTCTGTGTCATCACACCCACTCTTTCGATGATATCACATCCTTTGTATGTATGACCTCACACCCACTACACGTATACCATCATATACATTCCACAAGGCATCGCATCCACATTAAATGACATGACAGATTATATATGACATCACATGCACTGCACTCATGATATCTCTCCCACTATATCTGACATTGAATCCACCCTATTGATGACCTCTGACCAACTGTTTGTATGACATCACACCCATTTTATGTATGACATCTTATTTACTATACATATCGTCACATCAACTCTTTATGAACTCACACAATTGTAGTCATCACATTACATCCATTGCATTCATGACATCACACACACTATATATGACCACACACACAAGACAACTCAAACGTTATATCTGCCATCTCACCCACTACATCTGACACTACCTCCACAGTATCTGTGTCATCAAACCCAGTGTATCAATTATACCTCACACACTCTCTGTATGACATCACACACAGTCTATCTAGGACATCATATTCAGTATGCATGACGTCACATGAACTCTTTATGACATCAGACACCTAAATGTATGACATCACACCCAGTATATTGATGACATCATATCCAATATATATGATATCACCCATACTGCTTTCATGACACCACACCGACTATACCTGACATCTCACCCACTACATTTGACATCACCGCCACTGGATCTGTGTCGTCACACACTCTGTGTCGATGACATCACAGCAAGTATGGAAATCATCACCCTTGGCATACATATGACATCATACACACTCTACATGACATCACATTCACACTTTATGACATCAATCCTCAGCATTTAAGACATCACAGCCACTACATTCATGACATCAGATCTCTTATATGCGACATCACATGTACGGTTTAGGACATCTCATCCCCTATACCTCTGATATCACAACCACTTTATTTGTAACGTCACAGCCACTGGGTCTGTGAATCCCTATCCAATAAATTTGACGTCAAAGACACTGTGTTGAGACGATACAAACAGTATATCTGACATCACACCATCCGTGTCTGTATTTCTGCCGTCACACCCACCGTATCAGTGATATAACAAAAAAGTGTACGTATTATGTCACACATACTATAGGCATGGCACATTATGCACTATCAACGACATCACACCCAGGCTTTATGACACCACAACACTCTGTTCATGACATCAAAGCTACTCTATCTCACATCACAGCCATTATCTCTGAGAGCACATCCACAGAATGTGTGTCATCACACCGAGATTATCGATGATATATGCCCCATTGTTTGTATGATATCACAGCGCCATATGCATGACATCATATGAACTACACATGACATCACATTCATTCTGTACGACGTCACACCGCTCTATGACATCACACCCTCTCTATTCATGTCCTCACACACAGGATATCTGACATCGCATCCACTGTAGCTCCGTCATTACTTACCGTGTATTGCTTAGACCACACCTGCAATATGTTTGACCTCAAACCCACTATATATATGACGTCATATGAATTCTATGTGATATCACACACACTCTTTATGACATCACAAGACTGTATTCATGACATCCCATCCACTCTGTATAAATCATTATATAAACTGTTTTATGTCATCACATGCAATATACTTGTGATATCACAGCCACTGCAACTGTGACAAGACACCTTCTATGTTTTTGACATCATACTCAGTATATATGACATCTCACATTGTGTATGAATGACAACACAACCACGGTTTCCGACATCACACATACTATATCGGTGAAATCACACTCACTTGAATGATTATATTAGACCCTATGTACGTGTGAAATCACACACACTGCATGTATAACATGATAGACACTTTATATGACAACAAATCCACTCTTGATGTCATCATACCATTGCTTATCTGTCATGGCACCCACTATGTTTATGACATCATATCCACTGTATATGATCTCATCCACACTGTGTCTATGACTACACAAGCTCTATATTTGTCTTGAAACATGTTATTACTTCCATCACATCCACTGTTTGTCATCAAACCCACTTTGTCGACATTATCACACCAACTATGTAAGAGTTCCGAGGTGGCATATGTATGCCATCATATGCACTGCACATGACATAATATCCACACTTTATGACAAGCATCCTTAGTATTTATGACATCACATGCACTCTATTCATGACCTAACACGCACTATATACGATATGACATGTCACGTACTGTGTATGATATCACATTCACTATATATATGGTATCACATTCACAATATATGTGACATCACACAATGACTCTGTCTATGACTTCACACACTCTATGCTTATGACATATCCACTTCATATGGCATCACACTCAGTGTTATAACAACACAACCATTGTGTAACTTCACAGCCACTATGTCTGACATCACACGCATTGTATCTGTGTAAACACACGCAATGTACCAATTTTATCTAACCCAGTGTATGCATGACATCACACCCACTATATGTATGACATCATATGGACTACATATGACATCACATCCACTCTTTTTTTTGACCTCACACCTCTTTATTTATGACATCAAGTCCACTATACCAGACATTACATCCACTATATCTGACCTCATTTCCAGGATATATGTGTTATCACACCGACTCTACCAATGATATCACAGCCACTCTATGTATCATATCGCAGCCAGTATTCGGCTGACATCCTGTCCACTCTATTTATGACATCATATCCACAATATATGACATACAACACTGTGTGTGGTTGATTTCACACTCGGCATATATATGACATCATTTGCACTTCAGATGACATCATATCCACTCTATCCCACCAAACCACAGAATTTATGCTGCCACATCCACTTCAGGCATGACATCAAACCCACTGTACTAGACATTGCCCCCACTGTTTTTTTGCCATCTCAATCTCTCCACTGATATCACGTCCACTCTTGGCATGACATCACACTCGGCATATGTATGGCAACTTTTTCACCATACAAGACATCACATCCTCAGTTTATGATATCAAACCACCATTTCTACGACATCACAACCATTCTATTTGACATTGTTTCCACGGTATCTGGGTCCTCACATCCACTGTATTGAGGTTATCACACCAAATGTATTCATGAGATCTCTTGCACTATGTAAGACAACATCATATCCTTTGTATATGACATCAGATTCACTATATTATTAATATCACAGACACTGTGTCTGTGTCATCACACCCACTCTTTCGATGATATCACATCCTTTGTATGTATGACCTCACACCCACTACACGTATACCATCATATACATTCCACAAGGCATCGCATCCACATTAAATGACATGACAGATTATATATGACATCACATGCACTGCACTCATGATATCTCTCCCACTATATCTGACATTGAATCCACCCTATTGATGACCTCTGACCAACTGTTTGTATGACATCACACCCATTTTATGTATGACATCTTATTTACTATACATATCGTCACATCAACTCTTTATGAACTCACACAATTGTAGTCATCACATTACATCCATTGCATTCATGACATCACACACACTATATATGACCAC
This sequence comes from Odocoileus hemionus, assembly GCA_020976825.1. Classification (NCBI taxonomy): domain Eukaryota; kingdom Metazoa; phylum Chordata; class Mammalia; order Artiodactyla; family Cervidae; genus Odocoileus; species Odocoileus hemionus. Next base: position 16,441 of record JAJLRB010000083.1, read on the forward strand.
ACACACAAGACAACTCAAACGTTATATCTGCCATCTCACCCACTACATCTGACACTACCTCCACAGTATCTGTGTCATCAAACCCAGTGTATCAATTATACCTCACACACTCTCTGTATGACATCACACACAGTCTATCTAGGACATCATATTCAGTATGCATGACGTCACATGAACTCTTTATGACATCAGACACCTAAATGTATGACATCACACCCAGTATATTGATGACATCATATCCAATATATATGATATCACCCATACTGCTTTCATGACACCACACCGACTATACCTGACATCTCACCCACTACATTTGACATCACCGCCACTGGATCTGTGTCGTCACACACTCTGTGTCGATGACATCACAGCAAGTATGGAAATCATCACCCTTGGCATACATATGACATCATACACACTCTACATGACATCACATTCACACTTTATGACATCAATCCTCAGCATTTAAGACACCACAGCCACTACATTCATGACATCAGATCTCTTATATGCGACATCACATGTACGGTTTAGGACATCTCATCCCCTATACCTCTGATATCACAACCACTTTATTTGTAACGTCACAGCCACTGGGTCTGTGAATCCCTATCCAATAAATTTGACGTCAAAGACACTGTGTTGAGACGATACAAACAGTATATCTGACATCACACCATCCGTGTCTGTATTTCTGCCGTCACACCCACCGTATCAGTGATATAACAAAAAGTGTACGTATTATGTCACACATACTATAGGCATGGCACATTATGCACTATCAACGACATCACACCCAGGCTTTATGACACCACAACACTCTGTTCATGACATCAAAGCTACTCTATCTCACATCACAGCCATTATCTCTGAGAGCACATCCACAGAATGTGTGTCATCACACCGAGATTATCGATGATATATGCCCCATTGTTTGTATGATATCACAGCGCCATATGCATGACATCATATGAACTACACATGACATCACATTCATTCTGTACGACGTCACACCGCTCTATGACATCACACCCTCTCTATTCATGTCCTCACACACAGGATATCTGACATCGCATCCACTGTAGCTCCGTCATTACTTACCGTGTATTGCTTAGACCACACCTGCAATATGTTTGACCTCAAACCCACTATATATATGACGTCATATGAATTCTATGTGATATCACACACACTCTTTATGACATCACAAGACTGTATTCATGACATCCCATCCACTCTGTATAAATCATTATATAAACTGTTTATGTCATCACATGCAATATACTTGTGATATCACAGCCACTGCAACTGTGACAAGACACCTTCTATGTTTTTGACATCATACTCAGTATATATGACATCTCACATTGTGTATGAATGACAACACAACCACGGTTTCCGACATCACACATACTATATCGGTGAAATCACACTCACTTGAATGATTATATTAGACCCTATGTACGTGTGAAATCACACACACTGCATGTATAACATGATAGACACTTTATATGACAACAAATCCACTCTTGATGTCATCATACCATTGCTTATCTGTCATGGCACCCACTATGTTTATGACATCATATCCACTGTATATGATCTCATCCACACTGTGTCTATGACTACACAAGCTCTATATTTGTCTTGAAACATGTTATTACTTCCATCACATCCACTGTTTGTCATCAAACCCACTTTGTCGACATTATCACACCAACTATGTAAGAGTTCCGAGGTGGCATATGTATGCCATCATATGCACTGCACATGACATAATATCCACACTTTATGACAAGCATCCTTAGTATTTATGACATCACATGCACTCTATTCATGACCTAACACGCACTATATACGATATGACATGTCACGTACTGCGTATGATATCACATTCACTATATATATGGTATCACATTCATGGCATCACACTCAGTGTTATAACAACACAACCATTGTGTAACTTCACAGCCACTATGTCTGACATCACACGCATTGTATCTGTGTAAACACACGCAATGTACCAATTTTATCTAACCCAGTGTATGCATGACATCACACCCACTATATGTATGACATCATATATGGACTACATATGACATCACATCCACTCTTTTTGACCTCACACCTCTTTATTTTATGACATCAAGTCCACTATACCAGACATTACATCCACTATATCTGACCTCATTTCCAGGTATATATGTGTTATCACACCGACTCTACCAATGATATCACAGCCACTCTATGTATCATATCGCAGCCAGTATTCGGCTGACATCCTGTCCACTCTATTTTGACATCATATCCACAATATATGACATACAACACTGTGTGTGGTTGATTTCACACTCGGCATATATATGACATCATTTGCACTTCAGAGACATCATATCTATCCCACCAAACCACAGAATTTATGCTGCCACATCCACTTCAGGCATGACATCAAACCCACTGTACTAGACATTGCCCCCACTGTTTTTTTGCCGTCTCAATCTCTCCACTGATATCACGTCCACTCTTGGCATGACATCACAACTCTCGGATATGTATGGCAACTTTTTCACCATACAAGACATCACATCCTCAGTTTATGATATCAAACCACCATTTCTACGACATCACAACCATTCTATTTGACATTGTTTCCACGGTATCTGGGTCCTCACATCCACTGTATTGAGGTTATCACACAAATGTATTCATGAGATCTCTTGCACACTATGAAGACAACATACATCTTTGTATATGACATCAGATTCACTATATTATTAATATCACAGAGACACTGTGTCTGTGTCATCCACCACACCCACTACACGTATACCATCTATACATTCCACAAGGCATCACATCCACATTAAATGACATGACATGGATATATATGACATCACTTGACACTGCACTCATGATATTCTCTCCCACTATATCTGACATTGAATCCACCCTATTGATGACCTCTGACCAACTGTTTGTATGACATCACACCCATTTTATGTATGACATCTTATTTACTATACATATCGTCACATTCAACTCTTTATGAACTCACACAATTGTAGTCATCACATTACATCCATTGCATTCATGACATCACACACACTATATATGACCACACACACAAGACAACTCAAACGTTATATCTGCCATCTCTCACCCAACTACATCCTGACACTACCTCCACATAATGTTGTCATCAAACCAGTTGTATCAATTATACCCTCACACACTCTCTGTATGACATCACAACACAGTCTATCTAGGACCATCAAATATCAGTATGCCGATGACGTCACATGAACTCTTATGACATCAGACACCTAATGTATGACATCACACCCAGTATATTGATGACATCATATCCAATATATATGATATCACCCATACTGTTTCATGACACCACACCGACTATACCTGACATCTCACCCACTACATTTGACATCACCGCCACTGGATCTGTGTCGTCACACACACCTTGTGTCGCTGACATCACAGCAAGTATGGAAATCATCACCCTTGGCGGATACATATGACATCATACACACTCTACATGACATCACATTCACACTTTATGACATCAATCCTCAGCATTTAAGACATCACAGACACTACATTCATGACATCAGATCTCTTATATGCGACATCACATGTACGGTTTAGGACATCTTCATCCCTATACCTCTGATATCACAAACCACTTTATTTGTAACGTCACAGCCACTGGGTCCTGTGAATCCCTATCCAATAAAAATTGACGTCAAAGACACTGTGTTGAGCGATACAAACAGTATATCTTGACATCACACCATCCTGTGTCTGTATTTCTGCCGTCACACCCACCGTATCAGTGATATAACAAAAAAGTGTATTATTATGTCACACATACTATAGGCATGGCACATTATGCACTATAAACGACATCACACCCAGGCTTTATGACACCACAACACTCTGTTCATGACATCAAAGCTACTCTATCTCACATCACAGCCATTATCTCTGAGAGCACATCCACAGAATGTGTGTCATCACACCGAGATTATCGATGATATATGCCCCATTGTTTGTATGATATCACAGCGCCATATGGAGCATGACATCATATGAACTCACATGACATCACATTCATTCTGTACGACGTCACACCACTCCTATGACATCACACCTCTCTATTCATGTCCTCACACACAGGATATCTGACATCGCATCCACTGTAGCTCCGTCATTACATTACCGTGTATTGCTAGACCACACCTGCAATATGTTTGACCTCAAAACCCTCTATATATATGACGTCATATGAATTCTATGTGATATACACACCCTCTTTATGACATCACAAGACTGTATTCATGACATCCCATCCACTCTATGTATAAATCATTATATAAACTGTTTATGTCATCACATGCAATATACTTGTGTTATCATCAGCCACTGCAACTGTGACAAGACACTTCTATGTTTTTGACATCATACTCGAGTATATATGACATCTCACATTGTGTATGATGACAACACAAAAACCACGGTTTTCCGACATCACACTTACCTATATATCGGTGAAAATCACACTCACGTTGAATGATTCATATTAGACCCTATGTACGTGTGAAATCACACACACTGCATGTATAACATGATAGACACTTTATATGACAACAAATCCACTCTTGATGTCATCATACCATTGTTTATCTGTCATGGCAACCCACTATGTTTATGACATCATATCCAACTGATATGATATGATCATCCACTCTGGTCTATGACTACACAAGCTCTATATTTGTCTGAAAACATGTTATACTTTCATCACATCCACTGTTTTGTCATCAAACCCACTTTGTCGACATTATCACACACCAACTATGTAAGAGTTCCGAGGTGGCATATGTATGCCATCACATATGCCTGCACATGACATTTAATATCCACACTTTATGACAAGGCATCCTTAGTATTTATGACATCACGATGCACTCTATTCATGACCCTAACACGCACTATATACGATATGACATGTCACGTACTGTGTATGCGTTTATTCAACTGCACATTCACTACTATATATTTGGTATATACACATTCACATATATGTGACATCACACAATGACTTGTCTATGACTTCACACACTCTATGCTTATGACATATCCACTTAATATGGCATCACACTCAGTGTTATAACAACACAACCATTGTGTAATTCACAGCCACATGTGACTGACATCACACGCATTGTATCTGTGTAAACACACGCAATGTACCATTTTTATCTAACCCAGTGTATGTATGACATCACACCACGATATGTATGACATATATGGACTACATATGACATCACATCCACTCTTTTTGACCTCACACCTTTATTTATGACATCAAGTCCACTATAAATACCAGACATTACATCCACTATATCTGACCTCATTTCAACAGTATATATGTGTTATCACACCGACTCTACCAAAATGATATCACAGCCACTCTATGTATCATATCGCAGCCAGTATTTTCGGCTGACATCCTATCCACTCTATTTATGACATCATATCCACAATATATGACATACAACACTGTGTGTGGTTGATTCACACATCGGCATATATATGACATCATTTGCACTTCAGATGACATCATATCCACTCTATCCACCAAACCACAGAATTTATTGCTGCCCACATCCACTTCAGGCATGACATACAAAACCCACTGTACTAGACATTGCCCCCTGTTTTTTTGCCAATCAATCTCTCCACTGATATCACGTCCACTCTTGGCATGACATCACACTCGGATATGTATGGCAACTTTTTCACCATACAAGACATCACATCCTCAGTTTATGATATCAAACCACCATTTTACGACATCACAACCATTCTATTTGACATTGTTCCACGTATCTGGGTCCTCACATCCACTGTCATATTGAGGTTATCACACCAAATGTTATTCATGAGATCTCTATGCACTATGTAAGACAACATTATATCCTTTGTATATGACATCAGATTCACTATATTATTAACATAACAGACACTGTGTCTGTGTCATCACACCCACTCTTTCCGATGATATCACATCCTTTATGTATGACCTCACACCCACTCCACGTACATAAATACATCATATACATTCACAAGGATCGCATCCACATTTAAATGACATGACAGATTATATATGACATCACATGCACTGCACTCATGACATCTCTCCCACTATATCTGACATTGAATCCACCCTATTGATGACCTTGACCAATGTTTGTATGACATCACACCATTTTATGTATGACATCTTATTTTGCACTATACATATCGTCACATCAACTCTTTATGAACTCACACCAATTGTAGTCATCACATTACATCCATTGCATTCATGACATCACACACACACTATATATGACCACACACACAAGGACAACTCAAACGTTATATCTGCCATCTCACCCACTACATCTGACACTACCTCCACAGTATCTGTGTCATCAAACCAGTGTATCAATTATACCTCACACACTTCTGTATGACATCACACACAGTCTATCTAGGACATCATATTCAGTATGCATGACGTCACATGAACTCTTTATGACATCAGACACCTAAATGTATGACATCACACCCAGTATATTGATGACATCATATCCAATATATATGATATCACACCCATACTGCTTTCATGACACCACACCGACTATACCTGACATCTCACCCACTATATTTGACATCACAGCCACTGGATATGTGTCGTCACACACTCTGTATCGATGACATCACAGCAAGTATGGAAATCATCACCTTGGCATACATATGACATCATACACACTCTACATGACATCACATTCACACTTTATGACCATCAATCTCAGCATTTATGACATCACAGCCACTGTATTCATGATATCAGATCTCTTATATGAACATCATTACATGTACGTTTAGGACATCTCATCCCCTATACTCTGATATCACAACCACTTATTTGTAACGTCACAGCCCTGGGTTTGTGAATCCCCTATCCATAAATTTGACATCAAAGACACTGTGTTGAGACGATACAAACAGTATATCTGACATCACAAACCTCCGTGTCTGTATTTCTGCCGTCACACCCCACCGTATCAGTGATATAACACAAAAGTGTATGTATTATGTCACACATACTATAGGCATGGCACATTATGCACTATCATACGACATCACACCCAGCTTTATGACACCACAACACTCTGTTCATGACATCAAAGCACGCTACTCTGTGCTCACTCACAGCCATTATATCAGACAGCACATCCACAGAATGTGTGTCATCACACCGAGATTATCGATGATAATATGCCCCATTGTTTGTATGATATCACAGCGCCATAAGTCATGACATCATATGAACTACACTATGACAATTCACATTCACTCTGTATGATAATGTCACACCGCTCTATGACATCACACACTCTGTATTCATGTCTCACACACAGTATATCTGACATCGCATCCACTGTAGCTCGTCATTACTTACAGTGTATGCTTATACCACACCTGCAATATGTTTTGACCTCAAACCCACACTATATATATGACGTCATATGAATTCTATGTGATATCACACCCACTCTTTATGACATCACAAGACTGTATTCATGACATCCCATCCACTCTGTATAAATCATTATATAAACTGTTTATGACATCACATACAATATACTTGTGATATCACAGCCACTGCAACTGTGACAAGACACCTACTATGTTTTTGACATCATACTCAGTATATATGACATCTAACTTGTGTATGAATGACAACACACCACGGTTTCCTCGACATCACACATACTATATCGGTGAAATCACACTCACTTGAATGATTATATTAGACCCTATGTACGTGTGAAAATCACACACACTGCATGTATAACATGATAGACACTTTATATGACAACAAATCACTCTTGATGTCATCAACCATTGTTTATCTGTCATGGCACCCACTATGTTTATGACATCATATCCACTGTATATGATCTTCATCCACACTGTGTCTATGACTACACAAGCTCTATATTTGTGTCTTGAAAATGTTATTACTTCCATCACATCCATGTCATGTCATCAAACCCACTTTGTCGACATAATCACACCAACTATGTAAGAGTTCCCAGTGGCATATGTATGCCATCATATGCACTTGCACATGACATCAAATATCACAACTTTATGACAAGCATCCTTAGTATTTATGACATCACATGCACTCTATTCATGACATAACAGATATATAGATCACTGGACATGTCAGTATACTGTGTATGATATCACATTCACTATATATATTATGGTTCACCATTCACAAATATAATGTGACATCACACAATGACTCTGTCTATGACTTCACACATCTATGTTATGACATATCCACTTTATATGGCATCACACTCAGTGTTATAACAACACAACCATTGATGTAACTTCACCAGCACTATGTCTGACATCACACGCTTGTATCTGTGTCTAACACAAGCAAATGTACCCAATTTTATCTAACCCAGTGTATGTATGACATCACAGCCACTATAATGTATGATTCATAATATGGACTAAAATATGGACATCAATCATCTTTTTGACTCACATCTTTATTTATGACATCAAGTCCACTATACCAGACATTACATCCACTATATCTGACTCATTTCACGGTATTTGTGTTATCACACCAACTCTACGAATGATATCACAGCCACTTATGTATCATATCGCAGCCAGTATTACATGGACTGACATCCTGTATATCTCTATTTATGACATCATATCCAACAATGTATGACATCAACACTGTGTGTGGTTGATTTTCCACACTCGGCATATATATTGAATCATTTGCATTCAGAGAACATCATATACTTCTATCCCCACCAAACCACAGAATTTATGCTGCAATCCTTCAGGGGATCGACATCCAACCCCAATGTACTAGACATTGCCCCACTGTTTTTTTTGCCATCCTCAGTCTCTCCACTGATAAGTCACGTTTTTACTCGTTGGCATGAATCACACTCGGCCATATGTATGGAACCATTTTTCACATACAAGGACATCAATCCTCAGTTTATGATATCAAACCACAGTTTCTACGACATCACAACCATTTATTTGACATTGTTTCCACTCGGTATCTGGGTCCTCACTCACTGTATTGAGAGTATACTTCACAACCAAATGTATTCACTGAGGAACTCATTGCATATATGTAAGAACATCTATCCTTTTATATGACATCAGATTCATATACTTATTAACATCACAGGACGACCATGTGTTGTGTCATCTCACCACTCTTTCGATGATATCATCCTTTGTATGTATGACTTCACACACACTAACATGTATACCCATATATGTAACTTCCACAGGCATGATCACACATTAAATGACTGGCACAGATTTTTATGACATCACATGCACTGCACTCATGATATCACTCCCAACTATATCCTGAAATTGATGAATCCACCCTATTGATGACCTTGACCAATGTTTGTATGACATCACACAAAAATTTATGTATGACATCTTATATATACATATCGTCACATCAACTCCTTTATGAATCACACAATTGTAGTCATACATTACTTCCACTTGCATTCATGACATTCACACACATTATATAATGACCACACACACAAGACAACTCAATTCGTTATATCTGCCATCTCACCACTACTCTGAACTTCCTCCCACGTATCTGTGTCATCAAACCAGTGTATCTAATTATACCTCACACACTCTCTGTATGACATCACACAGTCTATATAGGACATCATATTCAGTATGCATGACGTCACATGAATCTTTATGACATCAAGACACATAAATGTTTGAATCACACCTCTGAGTATATTGACCTGACATCATATCCAATACTAATATGATATACCCTATATAATGCTTTCATGACACACACGACTATACCTGACATCTCACCATACTCATTTGACATCACCGCCGCTCTGGATCTGTGTCGTCACACACTCTGTATCGATGACATCACAGCAAGTTGATGGAACATCATCACACCTTGGCATAATATGACTATCATTATCACAATCTCATGAATCGCATTGAACACTTTATGACATCAATCTCCCGCATTTAAGACATCAGAGCACATACATATCATGACATCAATCTCCTATATGGAATAATATCCACGGTACGTTAGGACATCCTATATCCCTAAACCTTGATATTTCACAGCTACTTTATTGTAACGTCTAAGCCATGGGTCTGTGACATCCGGTATCCAATAATAATTTGACGTCAAAGGACACATGTGTTTGAGACGATACAAATCAGTATACTCTGACATTCATCACACCGTGTCTGTATTTGCCGATGACACCTCCGTATCGTGTGATATAAACAAAGTGTATGTATTTTATGACAAACATACTATAGGCATGGCACATTATGCTCTATAACGACATCACAGCACTGTTTATGACACACACTACATCTCTGTTCATGAACATCAAAGAAGCCTACGCTGTCTCACATCACAGCCTTTATCATTGAGGTGCACATCCACAGAATGTGTGTCATCACACCGAGATTATCGTGATATCTGACCCTTGTTTTTGTATGATATTTCACCAGCCATATGCATGACACTCATATGAACTAACATGAATCACATTCATTCTGTACGACCCGTCACACCGCTCTATGACATCTACACCCCTCTGGTATTCATGTCTCACACACAGGAAATCTGACTCGCATGCCACTGTAGCTCGTCATCTACTTACCGTGTATTGCTTATACAGCTGACACTGCCTATGTTTGACCCTCAAACCCACTATATATTATGACTCATTCATGAATCTTCTTATGCTATCATCACACACATCTCTTTATGATATCAGCAAGACTGTATTCATGACATCCATATCTACACTTTATTCATAACATGAATTATTTACAATGTTTATTTCATCACATACAATATAACCTTGTGATATCCACTAGTCACTGTAACTGTTGACAAGATCACCTTCTAAGTTTTTGACATCATACTCAGTTATATGACATCTCACATTGTGTATGAATGACAACACAACCACGGTTTTCTCCGACTTCACATTAATCTATATCGAGTGAAATCACACTCACTTGAATGATTATATTAGACCTATCTACGTACGTGGAAATCTACAACATGATGTATGTAAATGATAGACACTTTATATGACAACAAATTCACTTTTGATGTATCATACCATTGTTTATCAGTCATGGCAACCCACTCTGTTTATGACATGATATCCACTGTCATATGATCTCATCCACTCTGTTGAGTCTCTGACTAAACCAAGTTATGATTTGTCTTGAAACATGTTATTACTTCCCATCACATCCACTGTTTGTCATCAACCCACTTTGTCGAGTTGATATCACACCAATACTGTAAGAGTTCGATGGTGGCATATGTATGCCATCATGATGCACTGGCCTGATCGAATAATATCCAACTTTATGAAAACAAACCCTTATTATTTATGAATCACATACGCATCGGGTTTTCATGACTAACACGCACTCTATGATATGACATGTCAGTATGCGTGATGATATCAAGCATTCACTTTTATATACTGGTATTAAATTTAAATATCTATGTGAACGTTACACAATGATAGTTCCATAGACTTAAACACTTCTGTGTATGATATCTCACTTCCATAGGGCATCACACATTTCAGTGTTATAACAACTAGCAAAATAGAGTAACTTCACCGAATACTATGGATTGACAACACGAATTGTATCTGTGTAGTTAACACGCCCAAATGTCATTTTTATTAATCGCAGTCGTTTGTTGATACGTAGCCAGCAAGTTATATATCGACTATGGACCTGCATACTGGTATTATATAGAATCATATCTCTCTTTTTCGACCTCTTACTCTTTTATATATTATGATTCCAACGTCATTTACGAGCCCCCTTACTAATATATCTATAGACCTCATTTCCAGTGTATTAGTGTGATTTGTACTGAGGGACTGGTATTCATTATGTATCTCGTCAGCTCACTTATGTATCATATAGCAGCCAGTATAAGGTCTGAAGATCCTGTCTATCATTCTATTTAGGACTCTTATACCACAATGTATGATTTACCGCACATGTGTGTGGTTGATACCACAACTGCATTTATAAATGATAATCAATGTTGGACATGCTAGAAGATGATCATCCATCTCTGAGTACACAGAACTCACAGAAATCTTATCTGTGACTACAGCCGCATTCAGGATTGACATCAAACCATGCTACTAGAAATTACCACATGTATTATTCTTGCCATTACTCAATTCCTGCACTCGATATCAGTTCACTCTATCGGCATGCCTTTACTGGCACTATGTTCATGGCAACTTTTTCGATACATGACAATACCTACTCAAGTATACAGTTATATCCACCTCACCATCTCTACGACCTACAGCCCATTTCTATTTGACATCATGTCACAGGTATTGGGTCACACATCACTGTCATGCGGTTATCAACCCCACTGAAGTATATGTGAATCTCATGGCTATGTTATAACGACATCACTATGTTGTATATGAGCATCAAGATTCACTTATCTATTAAAATAAAGACACTTGTGTCTGTGTCAATCAACCCATTCTTTCGGAATGAATATCACATCGTTAGTATGTATGACTCACATCACAATCTACGATTTATACAATCATATACACTTCCAAGGCATCGATGCTAAATTTAATGACATGTTGATGATATATGTCCTCGCAATGCACATGCACTAATGAAATCTCATCCTAACTATTTCCTGTCATTGATATCCACCATGATGACCTTGACCAAATGTTTTGTATGAAATAACCACAAATTTAACGTATGATCATCTAAGATTATATAGATATCTGGTCCAATGACTCTTTATGAATCACCACATTGGTACGTCATCACATTACATCCATTGCATTCATCGACTCACATACTATATTTGATCGCCCAACACACAAGAAAACTCAAAACGTTAATAACTGACATACACCATAATCCGACACTTACCTCACAGGTATATGGTGTCATCAAACCATTGGGTACTCAATTATTACCTAACACATCTCTGTAATGACATACAACACAGTCATATCTAGGGACATCACTATTTCCGTATGATGATTGTCACATGAACGTCTCTTATCGACATCCGGCATCTATATGCTAAAACCTCCCACCCCGTATATTGATTAAATCCATATCACATATATTGATCAGCACCATATGTTTCTCGACACATGGACACTACTATTACTGCCCTCTCAACCATTTATTTGAACATCATACGCCATGTATATCGTGTCGTCAACATCTCAGTCTCGAATGACATCACAAAAGTTTGAAATTCATCACATCTTGGCATCAATAAGACATCATACCACTTCTACATGACATCACATTACACTGTTTATTGAACATCAATGCTCAAGCATTTCTGAACATCACAGCCACTACACTTCTGAATCACGAAACTATATCAGTGCTACTGTGGATTAGGACATTAACTACTTGATATAAACCCATTATTTGTAACGTCACTGCCACTGGGTCTGTGATCCTATTATAATTTGAACGTCCAAGACCTGTGTTGCGACCGACTAAAACCTTTCTTGAACTTAATGTGTCTGTATTCTGCCGTCTCACCATCGTTTTCTGGGTTATGATACTAAAATAGTGTTTGTCCGGATTATGTCAATACATACTGTAGGATGGCAAATTATGCACTACATCAAACGACCATCACACCCAGGCTTTATGAACACCCACAACACTCCTGGTCTTGACATCACAAGTTTCCTTGTCTCACCATCTACAGCAAGGATCTCATTGAGAGCACTTCCACTAGAATGTGTGTCATCACACCCGAGATTATCGCATGATTTATGCCCCATTGATTTTGTATGATATTCTAACAGGCGCCATATGCTATGACATCATTATGAAATACAATTGACATCACATTTTCTGATTTGTAGCATGATGACGTCACCACCGCTCTATGACATAACCCTCGCTGTATTCATGTCATCACACCAGGATATCTGACTCAACATCCACTGTAGCTCCGTCATTACCTTCCGTTGTACTTGCTTAGAATATCTGCAATATGCTATGGACACTCAACACCCGCTATTCTATATAAATGATCGTCATATGCAATTCTATGTTATATCACTATCACACGCTGTTTATGACATCACTATGGATTGGTATTTCATGACGATCCCATTTTCGGCTCTATATATAATCCTTATATGATAAATGTTTATGTCATCACATGCAATATTACTTGTGATATCGCAGCCACTGCATATGTGACAAGACACTCTTCTCATGTTTTTGAGCATCATATCAGTATATTATGATATCTCACATTGAGTATGAATGACAAACGAAGACCGGGTTTCCTTGACATCCACACCAATTACTAGTATCGATGACATCACACTCACTTGAATGATTTATATTGAGACCTATGTTACGTGTGAAATCACCGCACTACTGGCATGTATAACATGATATGAGCCCTTATATATGACAAACAAGATCCACTCTTGATGTCTCTCAATACATTGCTTATCTGTCATGGCTACCCACTATGTTTATGACTTCAACGTATAATCCACTGTATATCGATCTCATCACACTGTGTCTATAACTTCACAAGCTCTATAATTTGTCTTGAAAACATGTTATTACTTCAAATCAATCCACACCAGGTAGTCAATCACACCCACTTGGTCGACTCATTATACTCCCAAATATGCTACGAGTTCCGATCAGGGGGTGGCATTATGTATGCCATCATGATGCACTGCTACATGACTTAATATCCTCACTTTATGACAAGCATCCTTAGTATTTTATGACATCATTCATGCAACGCTATCTATGACATAACACGCATTTATACGATATGACCATGTCAACGTATGCGTATTGATATCACATTCACAACTATATATGGTAGCCTTCAGCATTTCACAATATATGTGACATCACACATTAGATCTGTCTATGACTTCACACACTCCTATGCTTATGGACATAATCCACTATATATGGATCACAATCAGTGTTATAACATCACATCTCATTGTGTAACTTCACAGGCCACTTATGTCTGAACATCACAGATCGCATTGTATCTGTGTAAACACACACGCAATGTACAATTATATCATAAGCCCAGAGTACTGATGCATCAATCACTATATGTATGGACATCATAAAGGAATACATAGACATCACATCCACTCTTTTATGACTCACACCTCTTTAGTGTTCTTTATGAACATCAAGTCCTGCGACTATACAGACTTTACATCAGACTATATTGAACATACTCATTTCTCAGGATATATGTGTTATCACACCATCTCGTGACCAATGTATCACAGCCACTCTAGATGTATCAATCGCAGCCGTATTCGGCTCTGACATCCAGTTCCACTGCTATTTAGACAACTACCACAATATTACTTAAAACCTGGGGTTGGTGATCACACTGCATTATTATGACATCATTGCACTTCAAAATCATACCCATTATCCACCAACCCACAATTATCTCAATTATTTTGAGACATCAACCCACTGTTTTTGCCTTCCCCCCTGTTTTTCCATCACTTCCACGAATACTCCACTTTGCATGACTCCCCTCGGCATATAATGGCAATTTCACCAACAAACCAAAATCCCCATTTAGATATAAAACCACCATTTCTGACATCAACCATTTCTATTTGACATTTTCCACGTATCTGGGTTCACATCCACTTATGAGCTTTCACAAAAATGAAATAATCCTTTGCACTATGAAGCAAATATACCCTAGTAATGACATCAACCACTTTTTAATATTCACACACTGTTTTGCCTCACACCCCCTCGTATACACTCCTTTTTATGCCCTCACACCCACTAAGTATACCACATATACATCCAAAAGGGCATCGAATCCCTTTAAATTACATACAAATATGACATCCACACGACTTGATACTTCCCACCTATCTGATTGAATCCACCCTTTGATGACTTGACCAACGTTTTATGAATCACACCCATTTAGTAACACTTATTTATATACATACTCACAAAACTTTTATGAACCACACAATGTACTAAATTACACCCCATTCACCAATACAACACACCTATATAACCACACCACAAGACAACTCAACTATATCCCACTCACCCACTCATTGACACACCTCACAGTACTTTCAATAAACCCATGATCATTTACCTCACAAAACTCTGTATACTTTCCACCCAGTTACTACCCCACATTTAGTATGATACCCATGACTCTTTATGACATCCAACCCAAATTTATGACATCACACCATATATTATGACATCAACCAATTTTTGAATCCCCCAACTCTTTCATGACACACAACCGACAAACTTAACATCTCACCACACATTTGACATCACCCCAGATCTGTGTCTCCACACCTGTCATACATCACAAAATTTGGAAACATCACCCCGCAACTAGACATCATACATATCTCCATGACATCACATTACCTTTATGACATAAACCTACATTTAGACATCACACCACTAATTTAAACATCAGATTTTTAATCGCATCACAACGTTTAACTCACCCCCTTCCTTGAACAAACCACTTTATTGTACCACACCCTGGTCGGGAATCCACCAAATAAATGACTAAAACATGTGTTATACGAAAAAACTACAGATCACATCACACCATAATTTTAATTCCTGCTTTACACAAACCCCCCTATCAGTGATATACAAAAGTTTATTAGGCACACATACTTAGGCATGCACATTCCATACCGACATCAAAACCCAGCTTTATCACCAAACACCCTGTCATAAATCAACACTCTTTCCAATACACATACTACTGAGAGCACACCCACAAGAATGTGGTCACACCGGATTATCGAAAATCTCCCATGTTTATGATATCAAAGCGCATATAATGAACATATAACTACATGCACACATCATTCGTACGACCCCAACCGCCTATACATCAACCCTCTTATTCATGTCATCACACAAAATTTTTAAATCCACCACTGTACTCGAAACTCCTTTTGCTAACCAATCAATTTTTCCCCCAAACCCATTAATATATAACGTCAATATGAATCTATGAACTATCACACACATTCTTTATGACATCAAAACGATATGACATCCCACCATCTGTAAATCATTATAACCCTTTATGATCACATGCAATATACTTGTATCACATCCTGATGTAAACACCTCTATGTTTTGACCAACTCAGATAATATGACATTTTAATTGTGATATGACACAAAAAACAACACGGTTTCGACATCCACATTATCCGGTAAATCACACTATTGAATATTATTTAACCTATTACTGTGAAATCACACACACTGCATTAAAATGAAACACTTTTTTTAAAAACCCACCACTTTGTTTCACATACCATTGTTATCTGTAATGCACCAACATGTTTCCATACCACTGTATAGATCTCATCCACAGTTCTATATACCAAGCTCTTATCTAAACATTGTATTTTCATCACATCCACTTTTGCACCAAACCCACTTTGATGACTTTACAACCATTGTTAAATTCGGTCATATTATGCATCAA
The DNA here is from genome assembly GCA_020976825.1 of Odocoileus hemionus. Lineage (NCBI taxonomy): Eukaryota > Metazoa > Chordata > Mammalia > Artiodactyla > Cervidae > Odocoileus > Odocoileus hemionus. Next base: position 34,192 of record JAJLRB010000083.1, read on the forward strand.
TCACTGAATGACAAATCCCCCTTTTATGACAAGCATCCTTAGTTTTTGACATACATCACTCTATCATCCTCAGGGTTATAAAATTTTCAACCCCAAATTTTATTCCAATGGATCCCCAAAATTTAAAAAAACCCCCTTTTTAAATAACCCCTTTTTTTAAACATTTTTCATAACCTTTTAAAAAAACCCCCCTTTAATTCCAGATTTTTAAAAACACAATTAGGGCCAAATTAAATTTTACACCCAAATTTGAATAACCCCAAAATTTATATCCAAGGGGATCCCCATTTTTCCCCCTTTTTTTACTCAACCACTTTTAAACATACCCCATTTTGGGGCCCCAGGAAATTTTTTTTTTGACTCACCAAATTATCCCACCAAAAAAAATTTTTTAATCCACCCCCAATTTCCACCCTTTTTATGAAAATTCCCATTTTTTTTTCCACTTTTTTTTCATTTTAAATAACATCACCCATTAAGACCATTTACCCCCAAAAGCTCACCCCTTTTTAATGAATAAAACCCAAAATTTTAAACATCCCCATTTTTTGTTTTTCCCCCAAATTTTTTCCCCATTTTGGGCACCCAATGCATTTAACTTTTCCCAAAAACCAACCCCCTTTTGGGAAACAACCATTTTAAAAAACCCCCATTTTTTTTTCCCCCACCTTCTTTTTCAACCCCTTTTTGTACACCCCCAAAGTATCAATTTTTTTAAAAACCATCCCCCAATAATAACCCCTTTTAAAACCCCTTTTGATTCCCCACCCCATTTTATCCACCTTTTATGTCCCTAAAATTTTAAACCCCCCTTTTTTTTAAGCTTTCCCCCAAAAAAATAATACAAAATTTTTTCCCCCCCTTTTAAATAAACCCTTTTGTTTTAAACCCCCCCCTTTAACCCCAAAACCCCTTTTAATCCCCCTTTTAAAATTAAAACTCAATTTTAACCCAATGATAAATTTTAATCCCCCCCAATCCTGTTTAATCCCCCCTTTTTTTTTAAAAAAACCCCCAAATTTTTTTGTTACATATTAAAAAAACCCCCCCAAAAATTTTTAAAAACCAAAAAAACCCAACCCTTTTTCACAAAACCCAAAACCCCAAACCCAAAACCCAAATTTTTGCTCAACCCTTCGGGCCCCCCCCAAAAAAATTTTTATCAACCCAAAAATATAAAAAACCCTTCTAAAACCATAAAACACTTTCGAATCCCCCAAATTTAACACCCCACAAATTTAAACTCCAACCCAAAGTTTGAATCATCCCCAAAAATTAAAAACCCCTTTTCCCAAAAACCACTTTAAAACCCACCATAATTTGACTAAAACCTTTTTGGGAAAAGTTTAGACCCCCCACCCCTTTTTTTTTTTAACCCCGAAAAAAAAAATTTTTTTTAAAAAAATTTACTTAAAAATTTTAGCTTTAAAAAACAAAAACCCCACTTTATCCCTAAAAGTTAGGGAATAAAAAATTCCCTTTTTTTCCACCATTTTTTCCCCCAAAGACGGGGCCCCCCCCCTTTTCACCAAAACATTGGGACAAAAAACAACTACATCCCTTTTAGGCCCCCCAAAAAATTTAAAAAAAATTTTAAAAACCCAGGGGGAAAAAAGAATAAATAAAAAAAAAATAAAAAAATTTTAAAAAAAAAATTTATTAAACCCCCCCTTACCCCCAAAATTTCCCGAATGCACCCAAATTTTAATATTTTCCCAAAAAAAAAAGGATCAAAATTTAAAAAACCCAAAATTTTTTGTACAAACCCCCTTTTTTGACCCCCCCTTTTTATCCCAAAACGACCATCAAAATTTTAAAATTTTTTTTTTGAACCGAAAAAAGAAACCCCAAAACAAAAAATTTTTAAATCTATTGTAAAAAAAACCCCCAAAAAGAATAAACCAAAACCCCCTAAAATTTAATATTTTTTTAATTAAAAATAAACCCAATTTTAAAAACCCCAATGAAAAATTTCAAAAACCCTTTTCCAAACCACCCTTTTATATACCATTAATTGTTAAACAAAAGCCCCAAAAATTTCAAACATGTTTTTTTTTTCCCCCATTTTGTTAAACATTTTTAAACTTAAAACACTTTTTAAAAACCCCTTGAATTACCCAAACCCCAAAAATTTTAAAACCAAATTTTTATGCACATTTTTATGCCCCATCATTTTCAATAAAAAGCTTTAGATTTTTAAACTGTTTTTAATCCCCAAACCCATTTTGATAACATTTTGGCATAAAAATTTTTAGATTAAATTAAAATTCCATATTTTAAAAAATTTGCAAAAAACCAATTTTTAAATTTTTCCCCCTTTTGCTCCCCATTTAAAAAAACCCGAAGTAACATATTAACCAGTTTTTAAAGGTACACCCACAATTTAAATAAAGCCTTTGAATAAAACACCTTTTATACACCCTTTTTTTCATAACCACTCTGTCACACCTTTTTAAAAAAACCCTTTTCCGACTTACCCTTTTTTTAAAAAAAAATTAAAATTTATCCCCCCCCATTTTTTAACACAATCAAATAAACCACCATTTTTTGATCCCCCTATTTTGCATCAATTTCCACAAAAACATCACCCTTATCCCCACCGGAATTTTTCAAAATTTTTTCAGGAAAACCCCTTAAAAAAACCAAAATTTTTTGCCCATCCTTCCCATGATAAAAACCCTTTTTTGGGACATCCCGGGTTTTTTTTTCCCCTTTTTCAAAATTTCACCCCCCCTTTATACCCCAAACCCCCAAATTTAAACTAAACCTTTCAAAAAAACCCCCTTTGCCCCCCTTTTTTTTTGGGAACCCCTTTTATGATTTAACTTTTAAAATCAATTATTTTATAAAAAATTTTTTAAACCCATTTTGGTCAACCTTTTTGAATCAAACCTTTTTTTTAAAACCCCCCCTTTTTCATTTTCCACCCGGTTTCCCCCCTTTATTTGCAAAAAATCCTCAAAAAAAAACCCTTTAAAAAATAATTTACAAATTATCCACCTTTCGGGGATCCCCCCTTTTATGTTTTTGAATTTTTGCCCCTTTTTTAAAACCCCACTTTTTTAAACATCTTTTTTCATTTTACCCAATAATTTTATACCCCCCCCTTTATTTTTCCCCAATTGACATAACCACTATTGCCCCAAAAAAATTTTTTTTACCTCCCCCCCTTTATTCACACCCCCCATCTTCTCATCAACCCAATTAACCTTTAAAACCCCACCCATTTTACACCCACCAAATATTTTCCCCCAAAAAAAACCATTTTCGACCACCAAAACCCACACCCATAAATTTGCATAACCCCGGTCTTCTCCCACAACCCCGGGATAACCCAAAATTAACACTTTTTAAAATGATTTTCCCACATTTTTAAACACCTAAATTTGGAATAAAACCCCGTTTTAAGACATCAACCATTAAATTTGAACCCCTTCCTTTATAAAAACCAAAATTTAAACCTCCCCCCAAAATTTAATCCTTTTTTTTCGCACCCCATTGGTTTGGAATCCACCCAAAAAAATTTTAAAAAAATTTTAATTTAAAACAACTTTGAATCCTTCCTTTTTGCTAACCCCATTTTGAACAAAATTAATTAAAACCCCCCCCCTTTTTTTTGCGAAAAAGTTTTTGAATCCCCCAAATTTTTTTAACCACAATTGAGCACAAACATTTTTAAAACCCCAAAATTTTAAACCCAACCCCTTTTGGGAATCAACAATTACTCATAACCATTTTTGGAACCCCAAAAACCCCCGGAATAAAAAATTTTAAATTTTTTAAAACCACCCCCAACATACCTTCCCACTACACCCATTTTTTCCCCCACCTCCCCTTACAAAAACCTTTTTTTAAAACCACACCAAATTTTTTTGAACCCAAACCACAAATTTTTAAATTTTTTAAAAACCCCTTTTTTGACACAGCTTTTTAAAATCAAACCACTAAAAAAACTTAAAAATTTTATGAAAAAACCCTCTTTATTTTAAACAGTTTAACCCCCCCCCTTTTTTCTTAAAAAAAATTTTTTAACACAGTTTTTTTTAAAACCCAAACCCCCCTTTGCCCAAAAAAAAATTTTTGGGTTTTCCCAAAATTTTTACATTTTGAAATCAACACCCCCACAAAACCCAAAAAAAAAATTAAAACCCTTTTGAAAAATATTTTTTTAATTTTAATTTTTTTAAAAAAAATTTTTTTTTAAAAACCCATTTAAATTTATAAAATTCAATTTGTTTGCCCCCAAACTTTCAACCCATTTTTAAAAACCCCCCCTTCCCCCAAAATTTTTTAAAAATTACTTTATCACCCATTTTTCATAAACCCATTTTTAAATCCCCCTTTGGCCCAAAATTTTATCTTCATCCCCCCCCAATAAAAAATTTTTTCCCCCCATTTTATGCAAATTCCCTTTTTTCAAAACCCAAATTTACCAAAAACCCTTTTGGTTTTAAACACTTTTTTTTAAATTATAATTCCCAAAAAT
>JAJLRB010000084.1:0-41123 GCA_020976825.1 Odocoileus hemionus
AGCTCTTAAAGATTTTTGAATCAGTGAGAGCAGATTTTTTTTTGTGAAGTGTGTACGTTGTAGGTGCTTACAAGGCCCCTTCTTTTTTTGGGGTATGTATTTACTTTTATACCTGATTTGTGTGCCCGTTTTAAAAAAAAAGGGGGAAAATTTTTTTAAGTTTTCACAAAATCGGGACCTCCTGCTTTGTTTCCCTTGGATCACTGTTTATTTATTTTGTTATCCCTTAGTTTTTTGTGTACTATTTTTTGATTTTTTTTCTGGCTTTAAAAAATTTCGATTAGACTCAAAAGAAAAAAAAATTCATTTTAAGCCCTTTTGGGTTTATTGGTCTGGGTGTTTGTCAATTGATTTTTGGTCAGGACCAAACTTGCTCTTTGGGGCCCCAGGGGAACTGTCCTGGGGCCCAATAAACCTTTGAGCTTTTTTTTTGTTTTGTCTGTGAGATGTTTTTTTTAGTTCACCTTTCTCTAGGTTATTTTTTGCAATCTATTCTTTCCCAGAATCAGGGGCTTTCAGTTTTTTTGGGGCGCATTCAAAACCCTGCTTCCTGGTTGATACTTGAGGGGGACGTTTGAATTTTGAAAATTCATGTTTCCATTGATAATTTATTTTGTTATTTTTATTGGGCCCCCTGAAAGCTTTATTCCAGAAGGAAGAATTGAGTCTGTGGAGTTGCAGGACTCTGGATAGTTGGAAATTTAAATTCTTGGACCTTTGGGGTTGTCCCCCCTCCTGCTTGTTTATTTTTATGTGAGTAGCCCGCCTTGTTTCCCCACAGTTCGTTGTCTGGGAACAGTTGATTTCCCCGTTTTGAGTTGTTTTCTTCCCCAGGTGGAACAAGTAAGTACATATATTTTTCTTATTTCTCTTTTTAATACTTTAAATTCATTTTCAGGGGGTTTTTTTGTTTGGGGCTTTTGATGGTGGGGCTTCATTTCGGTGTGCAGGATCTTCTCCGGTTGTGCATGTAGTTTCTCTCTTGTACCTAAAGGGGGTTCTATTGGGTGTGCGGGGTTCTTGGTTGCATGAGCAGGGTTTGTTGCCCCCTCGCATATTAATTTATTTTCCCCCAGGGTTGAACTCCCCTCCATGCTTTGAAAATAGATTCTTAACCCCTGGCCCAGGGAAAATCCCCCTTCATATACTTTTAAACGATGTCCCTTTAAAAAAGAAGCAAAGTATTTTATGTGTTAACATTATTAAATAAAAAATTAAATGTTCCCATTACGTCATCATTCTTGTGTATTTCAGCTACCTTTTTTTTATTTGCTGTTTGGAAATTTCCTTTTTGGATTTTCATCATCCACGGTCTTTCCCCCATCAATTTCCAAGGACAATAATAAAATGTTAGTTATTATTGATGCTTTTAGAATGAGTTTTTTGCCCTTTTCCTTGCATGGCTCTGATCTTTAAGCCACCACTTTTTGACAAGAGGGTGTTCCAAAGCATTGAGCCTGATTTGTTTCCCCAAGATGTGGATTCTGCCCCCCCTTTAAGTTTGAAAAAAGCAACATGGGTTTTGAGAGTTGTGATGGGAGGACCTACTTTGATGTGTGTTTTGTGTGTGTGTGTTTGGAAAATTAGTTGATTGGAAAACTGTGTCTTTCAGATGTACGAAAAAATGTTTTTGTTTTGTGTGTGTGGGGGGGTTTGGGGTGGTGTGTGTTTTGGGTTTCCCCCAGGTGGCATTATGGTAAAAAACCCTTTCCTACCAATTCGGGAGACATAAGGGGCCATGGGTTCGACCCTGGGTGGGAAAAAGATCCCCGGGTTTGGAAGGGGAATGGCAACCCACTTCGGGTTGTTTTTGCCTGGAGAATCCTCAGGGCCCGAGGAGCCTGGCTGGCCCTCCCAGTCCATGGGATAGTAAAAAAGTCAGAAAATGATTGAAGCACTTGCCCCCAAGCATGTTTTGTGTATATTTTATGTTTTGTGTGTGTATAATTTGGGTTTCCCTTTTCCCCACTATAGGTTTTTTGAAGATCTTAATATAACCCTTTTTTGCTATACAGTTTTTTTTAAAGGAGCAGACTTAAAAAAAAAGGGTTTTTGGTTTCTCCCCACAAGGGATGCTAACTGTGTTTTTTTAAAAATTTTGTTTTTTTCCTGTTTCAAAACATCCAGTTTTTCCTAGCTTCAGTTCAGATCAGTTCAGCCCATCAGTCGGGGTTTTTCCGACTCTTTCCCAACCCCCAAATAAAATCACACCCGGGCCAGGTCCCCCCCTGTCCATCACCAACTCCTGGATTTTTACCCCAAACTCATCCCCCCCATAAAGCCCGGTGTTGCCATCCCGCCATCCCCATCCATGCGCCCCCTTCTCCCCCTTTCCCCCCAAATCCCCCCCAGCATCAGGGTCTTTTAAAAATGAGTCAACTTTCACAGGGGGTGGCCAAGGTTTTGGGATTTTTCAGTTTCCCGATCCGTCCTTAAAATTGTACACCCAGGCTGATACCCTTTATAAAGGAGGGTTTGGGATCCCCTTTGAGCCCAAGGGCCCTCTAAAGAATTCTCCAACACTACATTTAAAAAGCATAAATTTTTTGGGACTTCGGTTTTTTTTTCACAGCCCCAACTCTCTCATCCTTTCCCAAGACCACGGAAAAAAAACCATAGCCTTAAACCAAGGGGCCCTTTGTTGGCCAAAGTAATGTTCGGGTTTTTTTAATATGCTTCTAGGTTGGTCATAATTTTCCCTTTCCCAAGGAGTAAGCGTTTTTTAAAATTTTCAATGGCTTGCACACCATCTGCGTGATTCGGGAAACCCCCAAAAAATTAAAGTCTGACACTTTTTTCCACTGTCCCCCCATTTTTTCCCATGAGGTGATGGAACCAGGCCCGATTTGGGTTTTCTAAAATGTTGGGCCTTTAACCCCAATTTTTTCCCTCTCCTCTTTCCCCTGTCATCAAAAGGTTTTTCAGTCCCTCTTCCCCTTTCTCCCATAAGGGTGGTATAAATTTTTTTATTAGGTTTTTTGAATTTCTCCCCGGCCAGTCTTGATTCCACCCTTTCCCTTTTTCCCCGCCCAGCTTTTTTCCCATGATGTATTGCATTTTAATTTAAAAAAGGGCGGGTGACAATTTTTATAGCCTTGAGGTATTTCCTTTTCCGGTTGGGAAACCCAGTCTGTTTTTCCCATGTCCATTTTCTAACTGTTCCCTTCCTCCCGGGCTTTAATTTTTTCTCAAGGGCCCAGGTCAGGTGGTCTGGTATTCCCATCCCCCTTTTCAAAATTTTCCCCCAGTTTATTGTGATCCAAAACAGTCGAAGGTTTTGGTGAAGTCAAAAAACAGAAAAAAGTTTTTTTTCTGGAACTCTCTTGTTTTTTCCCGTTTACCCCGCGGATGTTGGAATTTGATCTCTGTTCCTCTCCCTTTTTCAAAAAAACCGTTGAAAATTCGGGGAAGTTTTTGGGGTTCACATATTGCTGAAGCCTGGCTTGGAAAATTTTTTAAAGCATTACTTTACTAGGTGTGAGATAAAGCTTGATTTTAAGCTTTTATCATGAATGAATGTTGAATTTTTGTAAAATTATTTTTTTTAAAAAATTTATTGAATCACCCAGGGAATTTTTCTGTTAATAGGTGAATTATGACAACGGATTTTTTTTTCAAAAGTTTTTTTTAAAAGGGTTTCAATGAATTTTTCCATTGACCCAATTTTTGGTCATAATGAAATTTGTTTTTTAAATTTTTTCTGTGGATTAATTTGCCAATTTTTAGGGGGAACTTTCATATTTTCTTTTTCATGTTTTGGTTTTCATATCAAAAGCAGTGTTGACCTCATAAAGGGTTTAAACCCAAGGGACTGATTTTGTTAATGTGATTTCTTCCAAAAATTTTTTTTGGTTTACATTTTTCATCATTTGAACTCACCCTGGGCAGAAATTTTTTTTTTGGAAAAATTTTTTAAAACTAAGGCCCCCAAATCCTTTAAAAAGTATTGTTTTTACTTTTAAAAAATGAACTTTCAAATGTTTTTTAAAAATCACCCTTTTTATCTAAATTATCAAATTTTTTTGCCTTAAGTTGGTTAAGATTTTTCCTTTAAATACCCCTTTTCCCAAATATCTGAAAAGTTTCTGTAGTAAATGTTTTTTTTTAAATTCTTCATATTGTAATTTGTATCTTCCTTTGTTTTTTTTTGATTAGTTGGCCAAAAGACTTATACAATTTATGGAATTTTGCAAAAAAAAACTACTTTATAAATTTTTCCTGTTTTAAATTTTTCTTTTTTCTTTGGTTTCTATTCTTTTTTCATTTGCTCCTTTGATTTTTTTGGATATAACAAAGTTTTTCTTTCCTTATTTTTTTTTTTAATATAAAAAATTTAGATTATTAAGAATTTTTTTTTTCAAATTTAACCAATAATGCTCCCAAATTCCTCTCCAGTTAAGTTTTAGCTGCTTTCCCAACAATTTTTGATACACTGAAATTTTATTTTTTTTTAATTTCAAAGAAATTTTTACTAATTTTTTTCTTATGATTTCTTTTTTGGCTCACAGGTTATCTGGGGATGATTTTGTTTATTTTCTAAATTTTAAAGGGAAATTTTTATATTACTGATTTATCATCAACCCCAATATATTCAGAAAACAAAATTTTTTTTTGATTTCATATTTTTTATTTTTTTGGGAATTTTGTTTTTAAACTTTTTTTATGTATTTTTTGGGAAAGTTGTTTTTTTGGCCCCAAAAAAAAATGTCCTTTTTGATGAATGTTTCATGTTCACTTAAAAACATGTTTATTTTTTCCCTTTTTGGGTGCAATATTTTTAAATACTAATTAGGTAAAATTATTTGGGGAATGTGCTGTGAAGGGGTCTTCAGCTTTGCTGACTTTTTCTGGGGGGTTACTTCTATCAAAACGAAGAAAAGAGTGTTTTTTTGAAGTTTTTAAAATTTATAGTTGAGAATTTTTCTGTTTTTCCTTTAGCAATAACCCGTTGTCCCTCATTTTTTTTGGGAAGCCCCCCCTTAATAGGTACAGTACATTTAAATTGTCAATCTTGATTAATTGACCCCGTTATTGTAGGTGATCTATGGTGGGTTTCCCGGGGGTGCTAGTGAAAAGGGAAAACCCCCCTCCAATGCAGATTTAAAAACCCCCGGGTTCAGCCCGGGGTCGGGAAGATCTCCTGGAGGGGGGAAATGGCTTCCTTTCCGGGATTTTTCCCTTTAAAGAATTCCTTTGGCAGAGTACCCGGGTTTGGGCTAAAACCCCCAAAGGGTCTAAAAGAGTCAACAAACTAACAACTTGCATGTGAAAGGGGAACTTTTGAAATAAAAATCAGGGGGATAGGGGTTGGATTTATATTTTCAACCCTTTTGGGTTTTTTCCCACTTGTCCCATTTTGTTTTTTTTCCTCTTTTTTTTATTCTTTAAAATTAAATTGGGTTTTTTTTAAAAAATTTCTTTTGTTTCTACAAATTTTGACTTACTTTCCCCATTTCCCCCATGGATATAGCCCCCCGGGCTCCTCTGTTCAGGGAAATTTTTCAGGCGGGAATTCGGGAGCCCTTTGGTTGTCTTTTCCCTCCTCCAAAAGATTTTCCCCAAACCCCGGGGTTTTAAACCCGTACTTTTTGCACCTTTTGCTTTGGGCAAGGTGGATTTTTTCCCACTGCACCACCGGGAACCCCCATTGACTATTATTTTCCCCGGGTTTTTTTTAAAAAAGTTTCCCAAAGTAAATTTTTTTGGGAAAAAACCAATACAATGTTTTTAAAGTAAAATAAATAAATTAATTAAAAAAAAAAAAAATTTATTTTTGGGGGATCACAGTTTTTATCTTTAACTTTAACACTTGCCTTTCAAATATAAAAAACTGTAAAACTTTCATTTTTTTTTTTTCCATCTTTTCTAAAAATTTTTTCACTTTTTGTTTTTAAAAAAAATTAGTTATTTATTTTTAATTTTGATTTATGGTATTGGTTTAAATTTCTTTTAAATTCAAAAAACATGGTTTAAAACCATAGGCATACAAAGGTCCCCCCCCTTTTTGAATCCCCTTTTCCAAACCTTTTCCCCCCCATTCCCCCCCCCTCTATTTTTATTACAGAGCCCCATTTTTGAGTTTCCCTGGTCAAGAGAAAATTTCCCCAAATTGGTTTCTATTTATTTATTTTGAAAGTATTTCATTTTTTTGTTTTTTTAATGTTTTTAAAACCCCCAAATATATAGTTTACTATTTATGCTTTGGGACAGTCAAAATTTTTTAAAAGAGTTTTCCAAGGGGCCCCAGAGGTAAATTTTTCCTTTCTTCAATGCAGAAGACTGGGGTTTTAATCCCGGGGTTTCCCAGAAGATCCCCGGGAAGGGGGGAAATGGAAACCCTACTCCAGTTTTCTTTGGGAAGTACCATGGACGGGGAAAGCCTGGTAGACAGGCTATGTATTTCCAATGGGGTTGCAAAATTTTTTTGGATATGACTGAGCAATTTAAAACAGCAAGAAAAATAACAAAATTTTTAAAAAAGTTTTTAAAAGAAATTTTCAGTTCAGTTAAATCGCTCAGTTTGTCCAACTCTTTGAAACCCCCCTGGGTGCACCCATGTCAGGTTTCCCCTTCCTTTTTTTCCCCCACCCCAGAGTTTGGGCTCAAAAAAATATGTCCATCGAGTTGGGGGATGCCTTTAAAACCATTTTATCCCCTGTCTTTCCCCTTTCCCCTCCCCTTAAAATTTTTCCCGCATCGGGGTTTTTTTTCTAGTGAGTAAAGTTCTTCGCATCAGGGGGCCCAAAAGTTTTTGGAAATTTTCACTGCAGCTCAGCCCTTTCCCAAGAATATTCAGGACTGTTTTCCCTTGGCGATTAAATTGGACTGGTTTGATCTCCTTGCGCCCAAAGGGGACCCCCAAAAAGTCTTCCCCAACACCACATTTTTAAAAAAGTATCAATTCTCGGCACTAAAGCTTTTTTTAAAATTCCAACCTCACCCCCTTTGGGTTTTTGGGGACTACTGGAAAAACCAAAAGCTTTGGGCTAGATGGCCCTTTTTTGGGGCAAAAGTAATGTCTTGCTTTTTAAATGTTTGTTTAGGTTGGTTATAGCTTTTTTTCCCAAGGAAAAGGTGTCTTTAAATTTTCAGGGCGAAAATCCCCAAATCGCGTATTTGGGCCCCCCCAAAAAATAGTCTCTCACTGTCTCCATTTTTTTTCCCCCTATTTGCCATGAAGTAAAGGGAAACGGATCCCCAAAAATTCTTAATTTTTTAAGGGTTTTGGTTTTTTTAACCCAATTTTTTCACTCCCCCTCTTTCCAATCAAAAAAAGGGCGTTTTTAAGTTCTTCTTTGTTTTCTGAAATTTTAAAGGGGTTTGGGTTTTCATCTGAAATTTCTGGGTTATTGATTTTTCCCTCCAGAAATCTTAATTCCATTTTTTGTCCTTTATCAATTTTGGGGGGTTTTTCCCATGTGAACTTGCATAAATTTTAAATAAGCAGGGTGACAAATAACACCCCTGATGAACCCCTTTTCCCGTTTTGGAACCATTATGTTTTCCAGCCCAGTTCAAAATTTTTGTTTTCTTGACCTGCATACAGATTTCTCGGGAAACAGGTAAGGGGGTTTCAGGTTTTCCCTCATCTTTTGGGAAGAATTTTCCCTTTTTTTGGGAAATCCACACGCCCAAAGGTTTTGGGCCCATAGTCAATAAGGCAAAAAAATAGAGGGTTTTTTTTTGGAATTTCTCTTGCTTTTTTGATGTCCAAGGGTTTGTTGGCAATTTGATCTCTGGTTCCTTTCCCTTTTTTTCTAAATCCAGCTTGAACCGGGTGATTTTCTGATTTTTGTACTTTTGAAGAGGGTTTTTGGAGGTTTTTGAGAAATTAAATTTGCTAGCTTTGTGATGTGATGCAAGGGTGCAGTAGTTTGAAACATTCTTTGGCATTGCCCTTTTTTGGGGAAAATTGGAAGAAACTTCAAAAAAATTTACCTCCTTTTTTTTGCTTCGGGAAACTCTTCAGTTTGTAAAAAATTTGCAATTTTTAAATCTAGTTTCATTTTTTCACCCTAAAAAACCCATATTTTAACAAATTGGAGCACATCAGTGTTTGAAAAAGAATTCTTTTTTTTTCTGAAAAAAGTCTTTAGTTTACTTTTGAAAGATTTTTGCGGGATGTAAAAATTTCAAAGTTAACTTTTTTTTTTTTAACACACACACCACTGTCATTCTTTTTGTCTTCTGGCTTAAATTTTTTCACTAGAGTTTGCTGTAATTTTATCCTTTTTCCTTTTTTTTATAATGTTTCTTTTTTTTCTTTTTGTATCTAGTTTTTCTCTTTCCCTTTGTTTTCTAGAGTTTGATTTTTTTTTTTAAAAATTTAAAATTGTTGGGGGAAATATAGTTCCCTTTAAAAATGTTTTGTTATTTCTGCGGGAAACCTTCAAAAGGGGAAAGCCTGTGGGGGAACTTCTGAATTTCCCTTTCCCCATTCCCCCCCTTAATTTGCATTAAGAGATTTCCCTTTGTGTCATAAGGTTTCTCGGGGGGTATCTCCCTTGTATTTTGTTTTAAATTAGTGTAGATGTGAAAATTCCCAATTCCCCCAGTTCCTCTCCCCACCCTCACCCCTCTTGGTATCCCATACATTTGTTTCTCTGCATCTGTGCCCGTTTCGGGTTTTGGGAAAATAAGAACATTTTTACCATTTTTCTAGATTCCACATGTATGGTGAATACACAGAAAAACTTTTTTTTCTCTTTCTGATTTATTTTACTTTTTGAAAGGGGACACATTTGGGGTTCCCACTTTTGTCTCTACAAATGCCCCAATTCTTTTCCTTTTTATGGGGGAGCAATATTCCATTGTTTAAAGTACCACAGCTTCTTTACCCCTTCCTCTGCTGATGGACTTTTAGGGGGGCTTCCATGCCCTGGTTTTTGTAAATATACTGTTATGAAGATTGGGGGGGTGTGTATCTTTTTAAAATTATGGCTTTCTTCAGATTATCCCCAAGAAAGTGGGATTGCTGGGTCATATGGTATTTTTAATTTTTAGTTTTTAAAAAAACCTTCATCCTTTTTTCCCCATAGAAAGGCCTATAAATTTACCCCTTCCCACAAATAGTGCGTAAGTGTTGTTTTTTCCCCCCAAAACCCTCCCCAGTATTTATTATTTGTATTTTTTTTGATTTTGGGCAATTTTTGATTTTGGTGAGTTAAAAAACTCACTTTGGTTTTGATTTGCTTTACTTTTAATTTTTTGGGATGTTGAGCATTTTTTCCGTGGGGTTTGTTGGCTCCCCTTTGATTTTTTGGGAGAATTTCTTTTTGTTTCTTCTGTCCATTTTTTTGTTTGGGGTTTTGTTTGTTTTTTTGCTATTGAGTTTGCATAAACTGTTTGTTTTATTTTGGAGATTAATCTGTTGTTGGCCACTCATTTGCAAATTTTTTCTCTGTTTTTTTTTCCTTTTGTTTTAAAGGGTTTTCCCTTTTCTGAGGGAAAGTTTTTTAAATTTTATTAGGTCTAAATTTTTTTATTTTTGGTTTTTTTTTTCATTTAAACTTGGAAAGGGGGGTTTAAAAAAGATTTTGAAATTTGATTTTATGGTTTAAAGAATAATTTTGCCCATGTTTTTTTTTCCCAAGAGTTTTATAGTATTGGGTCTCTTTTAAGTGTTTAATTTAAAAAGGTTTTGAAAAGTCTGGAGATAAAACCCCCTGCATTATGGGCAACCGCGTTAATTGGGAAGGAAAGGGGAAAAAAATAACACCCGGGGGAAAAAACAGTCTCTTCAATACATGGTGTTTGGGGGGAAAAAAATTGGGGCGCTACATGTAAGGGATGAAATTAGAAAAACACTCCCTAACACCAAAGCAAAAATAAAAATCAAAAAAGGGGGAAAAAAAATGAAAAAAAAAGGCCCGGACAGTATTAAAATTTTTGAGGAAAACAGGCCCCGGGAAAACTCTTTTTACATAAAAAGCCCGCCAAAACCTTTCCGCAGTTTGATTCTGATGTCTCTAAGGGGTGTGTGCACTTGGTATGTGTGTGTTTTTAAAATTTTTCTGTTTGGGGGTTCTCTGGGTTTCCCTTTGGGTTTTTGTGGCTTATTAATTTTGGGAAAAAATAATTTAACCCCTTTTCCCCTTTTCCCCCTTCTTTGCCCCTTTTTTTTGTGCATCTTTATTACTCTTTTTTGATAATTAATTTCCCCAATAAACCCTTTGATTTCCTTTTCCCCCCCCAAAAATTTTTCTCCTTCTTCAAATTGATTTTTTCCCATTTTCTTTTTAAAAATTTAATTTTTTTTATTTTTTCATTTTTTTTTGGTTTGGCCCCTTTGGTTCTTTTTTACTGAAAAATGAACTTTCTCTTTTTTCGCGTGATTAAAGGCCTTTTGTGGTCGCATGGGTTTTCATTGTTTGGTTTGGTTTTTTTTTGTTTCGGGGCAAAGGGGCCTTTAGGATCGGGACAATTTTGTCCAGTTTCTTGCAGCCTGTGAGTCTAGGGCTGCAGGCTTCAGTAGTTTTTTCTCCAGGCTCTAGAGTGAGAGCTTTGAAAAATTTTGGGCCTTTTTGGGCTTCAAAAGCTCCCCAGGGATTTTGGGATCTTCTCAATCAAGGGGTTGAGTGGTTTTTCCTCCTTTAATTGGCAGAGGATTTTCCTATTTCCCCCTGTGCCACCAGGGGAAATCCCCATTTAACCTTTTTTTTCAAGTTCGTCGTTCTTTTTTCTGTTTGTGTTTATTCCCACTGATAAACCCCTTAAGGATTTCCCCCCGCCCAAAGGGTTTCATTTGACTTTTTTAAAATTAAAAATTCCAAATCTATGCATTAAAAAGATGGAGAATTTTTTCCCCTTTTTCAATTTTTTATGGGATATTGTTTACCTTTTCCGCGGATCTTTTAAAAAACTACTTAGAGCAAAATTTAAAAAATTTTTTCCCCAAAAGTTTTTTAATATCTGCCCTAAATGCAAAGTGTCTGGGCTTAAGGGGCCGGGTTTTGTTTATTGCTGTTTTAAACTTGAAAACAGCCCTAAAGAGTTTTGGCTTTTTTTATACTTTTTCATTTTCCCCCGGGTTTTGTATAAAATGGGAGGGAGGAGGGGAAAACGGAAGAGGGTTTTAATTTTTTTCTTTAGGCCAAATTTCTGTGGGGCGTTTTGGGCCCGTCTAGTCGGAGTTTTAGAGGGCTTTTTGTTTTTTGTTTCTGTGTTTTCAAATTTGAATTTCCCCCAGACCCTTTAACCTCCCCTTGTGGGGGGTGCTTTTCCTTTAAGCTTTGGGAAATGGCCCCCAAAAGCTGGGGGGTTTTTTTTTTAGGGGTGTGTTTCCTTTTCCTGAAATTTTTGCAGGCCCTTTTGATTGATTTTGGGGTCCCCGAAAGGAAAAATTTTTTTCACACTAATTATAGTTCTTTATTAAATTTTTAGGGGGTCTTTTGGGTTTTTTTTCATCTTCCGTGGGAAACGAACTACACTTAGATTTGCATTTAATAAACCTGGGTTTTTTTTGTTTAAATTTAGTTCTGTTTAACAGAGTTTTGGGTGGAGAAGAGGCGATGTATGGCGTGTGTTTTAGCTTAAGGGCCCAAAACCAAAATGGACGTAAACCCCAGGGGTCCTCTGTTTCCTTGGGCTTTTTTTCCCGGCAAAGTATTGGAAAAAGTTTTCCATTTTTTCCCATGCCAGGGGGTCTTCCTGGCCCCGGATGGAAAAACTCCCATCTCCTGCAATTGCAGTCAGCTCTTTTACCCCCTGGGCCCCCTGGGAAGCCCAATATATGGAAACAGTTGGGCTGAAACACACACAGTTCAGACACCCAAAATGGTTTTGGGAAACCTGTCCCCTACCCCTTTCCCTTTTCACTGACTTTACTTTTCTAGGGGAGCCAAAATTTTCCCTTTAGTAAAGGGAAGGTTGGGAAAAAAATAAAGCATTTTAAAACGCTTACACAACTCCCGATCCCTAGAAAGTGCCCCGGTGAGTGGTTTTTTATTTTCAGGTTTTTTAATTTTTAAAAATTAAAACCCAGTACAAAGAGGAAGTAGTCTGCAGGGAGGAGAGCCTAACAGTGGAAGGCCCGTTAGCCCAAAAACCAGAAAACGATGAGGTTTTTAGGGGGGGGGAGGGGAAAAAAGGGGTACAAAAAAGGGGAATTTAAGAGATGAGCTCATAATCAACAGTCTTTCTCACCTTTGTTTTTTCTTGTTTTTTCTTCCCTCTTCCCCCAAATTTTCTACCTTTTTCCCCTTAACCTCTGTTTTATAAAACATATAATCCCTTTTAAATTTTTGTTTGGGTATTTCCCCTGTTACTAAAGGGGCTCCTTTAAGGGGGCCTTTGGGGGGGCTTTTAAAAATAAATCCTTGTGCCCTTTATTTTTCATGTTTCCTTTTGGCCCCCCCAAAAACCCCCCCGCATTTAAAAAAGTTTTTGGTTTTTTTCAAAATTAAAAACCATTAGAAAGTTTTTTTTTTCGTTTTTTTCCTTTTTTTTTACCTTTTTTTTTTTTTGGTGCATTGGGGGCCCTTTATGCTTTTTCCAGGCCCTTTTTCTATTTGGGAGTGAGCGGGGCTATTCTTCATTACAGTGTTGTGGGCATCTCATTGTGGTTGCTTCTCTTGTTGCCAAAACACAGGCTCGAGGCACACGGGGTTCAGTAGGTTTCAGCAAATGGGTTTAGTCTTGGGGGATGGGCTTTGTTTTGGGCCAAAAGGGAAATTGGGGTTTTGCCTGGACCAGGAAATTTAACCCATGCCCCTAGCATTGGTGGTGGATTCCCTTTCCCACCAGCCACCCGCAAAGTCGCTTTTTCTAGTTCTTGTTTCTACCCGCCGCTTTTTAAAAATTGTTTTTGGGTTTTAAAGTAATTTTTGGGAAAATTTTCCCCCCAATAGGTGTAAGCTGTGTAACTCTTCCATTTTTTGTTTTTAGCCAGAACCTAGATATTCGGGTTTGTTTTTTTGTCCCTTTTTTTAGTGTTCGGGAGGGAAATACAAGGAGTGGACAGAGGGAACTGTGAAAGAGTTGGGGATCTAGGCCCAGATCAAACCCGCAGGGCTATCCCCCCTGTTTTTTGGGGAGCTTTTTGGTTAGTTTTGTCCCTATTCCCCAAAAATACTTTTCCCCTTTATTTTAAATCCCAAAATTTTTTGACTCTTATCACACTAACTAATGGGGTTTCCTTTAGGGGGAGAAATTAGGCTGCCCAAATGAGTGTCCCTTTCCCCCCTCATAGGGAAAACCCCTTTAGGCTGTGGACTTTGGCTTCTTTGGGGGGTTTTTCAGTTTTTCCCTTTTTCCAGTTCTACAAAGGTCCTTGGTAACAAAGAAAAAAAATATATTCGCAGGGAATTTCCCTTTTAGCCCAAAAGGATGTTTTTTTTAGAAATTTCCCTTTACAAATTTTTTTAGGTAAAAAAAAAAAGAGACCCAAAATCAGGAACCCCATTGAGAAGAGAACAAATCTGAATGAAAAAGAAGAAGGTTTTGGGCTGTGGCCCCTGTGGGGACCAAAGGGTCTGGAGCCAGGAGTGGTTTAGAAGCAGCCTGGGTTTTTAATGTCCTTAATTGGGGAACCCCCCTGGTTTTCCCACATCATCAAACAAATTAACAATTTCATATAATTTTTGGAAAAGAGAAATTTTTTTTTTTAAATGTATTTTTTTGGCCAAAATTTGGGGCTTTTTTGCAGCAAAGCTAACTTTATTGTTTGACGTAGGGTCTTTTGTTTTGGCAGGTGAACTTTCTAGATTTGGCGCTGGGGTCAGATTGCAGCAAGCAGGTGTAATTGCCCCCCAGCTATGGGATTTTTTAGTTCCCCCACCGGGGATGGAACCCACATCCCCCACTGCAAGGGGGGTTCTTTTAAACACGGAACGTGAAGTAAAAGAAGCTTTAAAAAAAAAGAGAGAGAGAGACAGAAATGTCTAAAAGGGGAAAAATTTAAAACAGGGGTCCAGACAAAAAGTATGAATGTTGAAAGAAACCATAAAAAGTGGGGGACAACCATACAATGAGACTATTAAGCCATTAAAGGGAAAAAAGTATTGGGGAAATTCCACAGTGGTTTCCCGAGTCAAAACTTTCCCTTCTCCCCATGCAGGGGGGCCCCGGTTCAAACCCGGTTGGGGGGAAAAAGATCACATACCGCAACTAAAGGCCTGGGATACCCGAACTATTTGATTTTAATGCCCAAGTGAAGGTCAGGATCCTGAAGCTGCAGGGTAAGCCCCAGGGCCAACCCCAAAAAACAAAGAAAAAAAAAATAAAAATCAAAAAAAAAAGGCAAAGAGGGGGAAATTTTTTGTTAATTTAGTCACCAAGGTGTCCCCACTCTCTGTGACCCCTGAACTGTAACCCCAAACCCGGCTTTCTTGTCCTTTACTATCTTGTAAATTTTCTCAATTCCCCTGTCCCTTGATCAGTGATGGATCCCAAAACCCTTTGCCCTCTGTTTTCCCCCTTTTTATCTTGCCCTCCGAGTCTTTTCCAGTGAAAATTTGGGTCCTTTGTGTCGGTGGCCAAAGTATTTTGGGGCTTCAGCATCAGTCCTTTTAAGAATTTCATGTTGATATCTTTTAGGATTGATTGATTTTTTTTCCCTTTCTGTCCCAAAGGGGCATCAAGAGTCTTCTCCAGCAACAAAGTTTTAAAAATATAATTCTTCGGTGCTCAGCCTTCCCTTTTTGGGGCCAACAATCCCCATCCATACAAAAAACTGGAAGAACCATATTTTTTGATATCCACCTTTTTTTGGGGGAAAGTTTATGTCTCTGCTTTTTAAAATGTGTCTAGGGTTTTTCATAGCTTCTCTTTTCCCAAAGGGGCGTCTTTTTAAATTTTATGGTTGCAGTCCCCTGTCCCCAGTGATTTGGAGCCCAAAAAACTAAAATCTGTCCCCTGTTCCACTTTTTTTCCCCATCGATTTGCCCTGAAGGATGGGGTTGGAAAGTCATTTATTTTAGTTTTTTTGAATTTTTGAGGGGTTTTAACCAAATTTTCACTCTCCTCTTTCACCTTTTTCAAAAGGCCCTTTTTGTTTTTTTTCCCCCTTTCTTTTTTCCATTAAAGTGGAAATTTTGCATATTGAGAGTTGTTGATATTTTTCCCACAATCCCTTTATTCCAGCTTTCTGAGTCACCCCAAACCCGCATTTTGCTGAAGTAAAGGGGGAGGGGAGACTTCCCCTTTGCCCCAGATGGTAAAAATTGCCTGTAATGCCGGAGATTTGGGGTTTAATCCCTGGGTCCCCGGAAATCCTCTGGGGAAGGGGAAAGACAATCCCTTCCAGTAAACCCTTTCCTAGAGAATCCCATGACAAGGACCTGGGGACCCACAGTCCCCTGGGGTCAAAAAAAGTCGACCAAAGGACTGAGCGACTAAAATAACTATATTACTACTCCCTGTGTAAGTTAAAAAAGCAGGGGGAAAAATATTATAACCCCTTTACAACTTTCCCTTTCCCAATTTGGAAACCCGTCCCTTTTTTTAGGCCATTACAAAATTTTTGCTTCTTTTCGTGCGTAAGGTTTCTCGGGGGGAAGTAAGGTGGTTGGGGATTCCCATTTTTTCAAGAATTTTTTCCCGGCTGCTGTTACCACAGCAAAGGCTTTGGTGGAGTCAATGAACAGAAGGTAGATTTTTTTTTTTTAAACCCCTTGCTTTTTTTTGTGATCCAAAAGGATGTTGGCAATTTGGAAACTTGGGTTTCCCTGCCCTTTTTAAAAATTTAGCTTTTAACATCGGAAAAATTCCCCAGTTCAAAATACTGCTGAAGCCTAGCTTGAAGATTTTTTTAGTTTAAACTTGCTAGCACGTGAAACAAAAACAAAATTTTTAAAAAGTCTGAAACCCTTCTTTTGGGATTGCCTTACTCTGGGGGTTTAAATGAAAACTGACCTTTTCCCCGTCCTGTGACCCGCTTCTGGGTTTTCCCGATTTGTGGAAAAATTGAATGCAGCACTTTCACCCGCCTTATCTTTTTGGATTTGAAGTAGTTCAGCTGAAATTCCATCACCTTCACAAGCTTTGTTTTTTAGTAAAAGCTTCTTTTTGGGTAAATTGACTTCGCATTCCAAGGATGTCGGCTTAGGTGAGTGTTTATACCATCAGGTTATCTGGGGCATTAAGAACTTTTTTTGTACATTTTTCGTGTATTCTTACCACCTCCCTTTTTAATCTCTTTTTGCGCTGTTAGGGCCCCTACCATTTCTGTCCCTTTTTTGTGCCCATTTTGCTGAAATGTTTCCCCTTTGTATCTCTAATTTTCTTTTAAGAGACTCTAGTACTTCCCATTCTGTTTTTTCTCCCCTTCTTTTCCCTTTTTAAATTAAAAAGGCTTTCTTTCCCCTCTGTGGGTTTTCTCTGGAATTTTTGCTTTTTAGTTGGGTATATCTTTCCCTGTCTACTTTTCCTTTCATTTTCTTCTTTTTTCCCGTGGGGGTTTTTAAGGTCTCCCAAAACAAACCCCTTTTTCCTTTTTGCTTTTCCCCTTTTTTTTGAGGATGGTTTTGGTCCACCACCTCCTTTTATAATGTTAAAAAACCCTTTCCCCCTAGTTTTTCAGGCATTTTTGTCTACCAGATCTAATCCCTTGAATCGTTCCAAACACCTTTCCTATTTTAATCCTAAAGATTTGTATAGGTCAACCCCCTTTTTATAGAGTTTTTCCTACCTTTTTTTCAATTTTAGGCCCGAATTTTTTAATAAGAAGCCTTTTTGATCTGAGCCAAAAATATTGCTCCAGGCTTTTTTTTCTGATTTTTATAGAGCTTCTCTGGAAAGGGGAAAAACCCCAAAATCCCCCGTAATTTTTTGCCGGAGAATCCCAGGGACAAGGGGGGCCTCTTTGGGGTGCCTTTTATGGGGTTTGCACAGAGTCAGAAAACTACTGAAAATACTTTGCCGCAGTAGCAGCAGCTAAGTTCTCCATCTTCAGCTGCAAAAAAAATAAAACCCGGTCCCGTTTCAGTTTTTTACCATCAGGTGTTTCCTTTTTAAAAAGTTATCTCTTGTGTTTTTTTGGAAAAGGGTGTTTGCTTTGGGCCCGTGTTTTTCTCCCTTGGGGGAAAACTCTGTTAGCCTTTGCCCTGCTTCATTTGTACTGCCCCAAAGGGCCCAAGGGTTGTCTGTTTTCCAGGGATCTCTTTTCTTTTTGAAATTTTTCATTCCCCTCCCCTATGATGAAAAGGGCATCTTTTTTGGTGTTTTTCTAGAAGGGGCCCTTTGGGGGCTTCCTGGGAAACATTCAGTTTCGCTTTTGGCCTTAGGGGGTTTGGGGGTTTAGATTAGATGACTGTGAGGTTGAACTGGGTTTTCCTTGGAAACAAACCCAAAATCATTTTGTCTTTTTTGAGATTGTTTCCCAAAAGTTTGTAATTTGGGGCCCCTTGGGGGACTGGGGGGGCTACCCCATTTTGGTTTTTCCCTAAGGGGTTTTGCCTTTAACATTATTTATAGAAAATTTTTATTTTAAAAATTTCTTTTAATTGTTTTTTTAAAAAACGCTCATTCTCGTCCCTTTTTTGTTTATGATTTCTAAAATGGCAGTGTTCACTTTGCCATCTCCAGTTTGCCACTTCCATTGTTACTTGATTCATGATAGGTGCTATGCAATATTTTTCTTTTACAGCATCAGACTTTACTTTCACCACCAGTCATGTGAAACTGGGCATCCTTTTGCTCTGCCTCAGCCCTCTATATTCTTTCTGGATCTATTTCCCCGCTGTTCCTGGTAGCATATTGGAACTTGGGAGGCTCATCTTTCAGTGATCATGTGGTCTTTTTGCCTTTTTTTCATACTGTTCATGGGGTTCTCAAGGGCAAGAACAGTGAAGTGGTTTGCCAATTCCCTTCTCCAGCGGACCATGTTTTTTGTGAGGCTCTGACTAGCAGGGACATGTCCTTCAGCGGTTCCATGTAGCTGGAGGGACATGCCTGGCACCTTGGTTGTCCTTCTTTGTAGTGTGTGTAAAGAGGTGTAAGTCAGCATGCCTCTTGGGGGCCTGGGCAAAGGTCCTGCTGGAGTTGTTCGCGCTGGAGCTGATCGATTTTGGAGGATGCCTAGGAGCAGATGAACTCCCCAGCCTCTCTGCTGCCGCTGGTTGCCCTGGGGCCATCCACTGCCCAGGAGCTGCAAGGAGTGGAGGGCTGTTACATGCTACAACATGGGTGAACCATGAAAAACACCATGCTAAGTGAAAGGAGCCAGACACAAGAGGCCACAGGTGTCATTGTATCATCCCATTTGTGTGAAATTACCAGAATAGGCAAATTCATGGATATAGAAATCAGATTTACTGTTGGTTGCTAGTTAATGTATAATGTAGATTTGACTGCTTCATGGGTAGGGGAGTTTCTGTTTGTGGGTGATGAAAAAGTGCTGGAATTAGGTAGTGGTGAAAGTTGTACAGCATTGAGAATGGGCTTAATGTCACTCTGTTGAGCACTTTAAAATGGTAAATTTTGATTTGTATTTTAACACACACACTCAGTGGCAGGGGCTAAGCTCATCTGAACATACACAGGTTGGAGAAAGCACTCAGGCAGACAAGGGAATGTGTAACCAGTGAGAAAGTGAATTATAAGAACACCTAGAGAAATGTGGAAGGGTTTTTGACTATTTTCAGCCTAAAGCTACTGGGGTTTGGGCCAAGGTTAACCAGATCTCTGGCACCTTTGATGGAGACCTGAAGAGAAAGGTGAACATTACTGTAAGGCTTTAAAATTTCAAAGTACAAACATACATCTCAATGATATGCAGTGTAGTAAAATCCAAACTGTATAGACATTTATAGATATACCTTTTATCTCAAGTTTTACAATATTGTTAAAAATATGATTTTTAACAGTGTTATGATCTAAATGTTCGATGTTTTCCTCCAAACTTATTGTTGAAATACTAATCCCCTATTTAATGGTATTAAAATGTGGACCTTAGGGTGATAATTAGGTCATGAGGGTGGACCCTTGCATGGAGGGGATTAGCGCCCTTTTAAGAAGACACTTGGGCTTCCCTGGTAGCTCACCTGGTAAAATAATCTGGCTGTAATGCAGGAGACACTGATTCAGTTCCTGGTCAGGACGATCTACTGGAGAAGGGATAGGCTACTCACTCCAGTATTCATGGGCTTCCCTGGTGGTTCAACTGGTAAAGAATCCACCTGCAATGTAGGAGACCTGGGTTTGATCCCTGGGTTGGGAAGATCCCGGGAGAAGGGAACAGCTATCCACTCCAGTATTCTGTCCCTGGAGAATTCCATGGACTGTATAGTCAATGGGGCTGCAGAGAGTCAGGACACGATGAGCTACTTTCACTTTCAAGAAAAGACTGAAGATGAGCTTGCTTCATTCCCCTGTGTTCTTTGTGGTGTGAGGACACAATGAGAAGCGGCCATCTGCCAATTAAGCAGCAGTTCGGTCCTTCTTAATTCTGGCCCTTAATCTGGTACTTTGATTTTAGGCTTCCATAACTGTGAGAAATGTGCTTTATCATTTCAGCCGTCCAGTCTGTGGTAATGTGTTATACAGCAGCCCAACAACAAGACATAGAGTTGAGTGATGATCACTTTGTCTGCTAAGCATTATTCAATTTGGGTATGCTTTTAGTCTGCTCCCTGGTGAAATTCTCAGATCAAAAGTCAGTTTTGTGAATATGTAAATATGACCTGATACCAGTCTTCATCACCACTGCTGCATCTTGAGTATGGGATATCCAAATTTATTTAATAATGAATGGACTCCATCCCAAAATCCCTACGGAGGCAGCCAGGAGCAGAGGGAAGACAAGGGGCTTTGTCAGAGAACAGTTTTATGCTTGCATTCTAACTCACTCACAACTCTGATGTGCATGACTGGGGAATCAGGGCCAGCATCTCACCCTGATGAAGAAGCAGAGAAATGCTAGCATTGTTCACCTGACTCCTTGTTATCACCCCCAATGTTTCTATCAGAATCCTAAGGGCCAGTTTATCCTGGATGTCTGGGTCGTGGTGGTGATACTCCTCTTATGAGGAAATCTCACAGCATTGCTTCAGAGCTCATCTCCAAGTTTTTACTATGCCCTTTTTAACAAAGCCAAGCCCTAGACTACTTCATACTACTCTCTCCAACAAATTTCTCATCCCCAACCTTGCAGCACTTTTTCTTTTTCCAATAGAATTTATAATCTTTTAACCCACAATAGGTAATTTATCTAATTTGTTATTTATTTTCTGTGTCCCCTCTCTAGCATATCAATTCCATGATGGTGATCCTTTTTGCTTGTGAGGGTTGTATCTTTCTTGGTGTAAACTTTACTGACCTTTTCCCAACTTAGAGATGACTTTAACTGTATGTCATCCTGCTATATGAGCTATAAGGGATACCATTCTCATTGTTCATCTCACCAAGGTCAGTCCTGTTTAGAAACCCAGTTTCAGAGACATCTGACCCTTTCTGTGGAAATATTCTCAATAAAAATTAGCTTTTATTTTGCATGTTAATAATGTTGATTTTGAACTTCAGTGAAATAGTTGAAAGTACAGTATGTACAAATTTTCAACCACATTGGAAAAACTAGATAAAGATGTTGCCAATTTCTTAAAATAGAGCTTGTTTGGCTAGTAAGACTCACTCGTTTTTGAAGTTTCAGCTACATAATTTAACATTTAAATTTTAGCTTTAAAGTATTTCATGTGCTTATTATAGTTAGCATAGCTCTGTTCTAGAAATAACTCTTGGGGGGGTGCATTTAGGAGGATACCCAGTAAGGCTTCACAAGCCCACTGACATTTCCAAACATTTCCTTAAAAAACATAATAGTTTCCATTTGTTATAGATGCAGACGGGTCAGTTCTGGTCCTGCTTAAAGGCTGAGGACTTTGATGATTTAGTATATTTTTTCACTCACAAAATTTACATGTTTCAAAGGATAATTTGACCTGAAAGAAGACTATGGAGATCAGGAAAAGTCTGGACTAATATAAGCCATTTGTGCTTCATCAGCTTTTTAAACACTAGTGATGGATGTATTCAGGAGATTTTACAGTATGAAATTTACAGTTTTGATGTATGGTCCCCAAAGTTCATTCATTCATTCATTTATCCCTCTCTCTTCTTCCCTTTCTCTCTCCCTCCATCATTCCATCATTTCTGAGCCTTTCTCCTGGGTCAGGCATTGTGTTGAGGGTAAGGGGAGGAGGGGAGACAAGTCAGGTGGGGAGGACTAAGATGAATTGAACTTTGACTCTATGCTAGAGGAACTCACGGAGTAGTAACACCCAACTGTCATAGTAGGTAAGTTCATATATTGTACACTTTTACCACTTAGAGTCTGTAACAGCATTGTCAAGATCTGGTACAGTGGACAGAAACTTAGGATCAGTACATTAACAGTTTCACAACTGAAACATTTTTTTCTTCAAAACAAAGTTTTAAATGTTTTCAGGCCTTTCTAATAAGGGCATTAAATCAGAGTCCAGGCCAAGGGGTCACTGAGATTTTTCCTAGCCCCATGGCCATCCAAAGTCTGAGGCATGGGAAAAGCACAACGCGATTCTTGGTCGAAGCCAGCAGTGTGCCTTGGAGGTGGGAGAGTAGTCATGTTTGTTAAAATTCAGAACAAAATAAATACTTTGGTGGCAAACTTTGACTAGCGCGGCATGTTCTTTGTGCCTGGAAAGGAGGCCAAACCAATGTTGCCTTTGTTTGGTTGTTGACTGGCCCAAGGAAATAGACAAAAGCCAACAAAGACAGGAGATGACAGTAGAAGACTCCAGCTAATGTAATAGGGTTTTTTTTGTTTTTTCAATGTTTTTTTGCTGCCAAAGTCCCAGGAGTGTCAGAAATCTCATTGTCAGATAGAACATAAGATCATGAGTGCAGATAAGTGGATGGAGATACAGGGTTTAATCTAGGTTGAGGACCAGGAATACCACCAAGGCAATAACAGCATGGAAAAGCCAAGCCAGATGTGCTCTCCATAAATCATGATGTCTCTAGCTATTGTTTGCTTCTAGTTTTGCCACTGCTGGGTCTTGAGGTTATATTGGAAAAAGTGACCATTCCCACAACACTTTTACTGAAATGTAAACTGATGCTGATTGATTGTGGTTTGATTGTGGTATGATTGTTTTGGTGGTTGCTAGCTGCATGACTGGAAAAACTCGCCCAGACTAACTCACAGAATGGATGGCATCTCCCCAGGGATTTACACAGACTCAGGTTGTAGTCACATTGCCAGGCCTTTGGACACCCAGGAACTGTCCTGTAGCTGGGTCTCTTGAGTCTGCAAAATAGTTCAGCCCCTGTAAGGTCAATCAGGATGCCCGTGACTCTAGTGGCGGAATCTTGTCCTTTCCCTTTAGCATCAGGGCTTCACTCGATCAGCTCTAGCTGTCTGCCGTTGTCCGCACTTAGCCACTCTAGTGCTCTTTGTTCTGACTGCCTCTGAATGTCATTCTGCTTTTGCACCTGCTACCAACTGCTCCTCCTTTTTGCAAAGCTCTCAAGACAGAGGTGGTTCAGCCACACCATCCAATATGCGATTCCCTTCTTGGGCTGAGAGTGCTCCATGCCAGCTTGTGGGTTGCAGCCACTCCAGTCTCATCACCGATGGCCAGGGTGGTAGGTCATGTGCTGTAGAATGTGTGCAGGGCCTATAAATATGGCAGCCTCCCTCAGAAAGAGCCAAACAAGAGGCAGGTGCTCAAGGTTCTTGCTGGGGCCACTTCACTGCAACTGACCGTAGTCTCACGCCCAGAGTGGGGTGAAGCGGGGTCCCATACAGGGGGTCGGGGATGACTGGGATGTCACACCCTAACATCCATAAATAGCATGAATTTTCCTATGATATCAGAGAATTCACACTAACACATCTCTTGTCTCCCTTCGCCTGCCTGAGCCTTCATCCGGATAATCCAGATGCTGTTAAGAGAAGGATGGGCAGCAAAGTGTGGTGAAGGGCAGAGTCTTTGAAATCATAATCTCGGCTTCTAATCCCAGCATTGTGACTTGCCTTTCTATGCCTGTGATGCTAGAAAACCCCTCTATGGCTCAGTTTTTTGTCACTTGTAAAGTGGGTGTATATAAATACCTGTCTCACGAAGTTGTACTGAGGCCAGAGGAGAGAAAGGATGAATTCGGAGTGTTCCAGGCTCACCACCACAGTGTAAAATACCTGGTCTGCTGCCCAGGGCCTCTCATGTCACCTGGGCAGACCCTTGCTGGTCTCTTCTTGTGCTGTTTTGGAGTCCCCAGTGTGGCCTGAGGTGGTCATGCACGCCGTCTAGGCTACTTCCTGTGAATCTGTAGTTCTTTTGACATGATAGTTATTTCAGTGTCTTTCTTCCAACCACCTGAGCAGCTTCCCACTGAACTCTTTCTCTCCAACCAAAAGGAAAATACCTTTCCTGCTTTTTTCCACTTCCAGTTGGGAGATGGCCGGACCCACAGTGGTAGCAGCTTTTATCACCCACATAACCTCCTTGGAATGGGGTGATTGTGACAGCATAGTAGCTGTGCTTTAGTAGCACAGTTTATTTTTACCCCAAGATCCTTCCTTTCCAGGACTCCCAGATAGTCCCTCGAAGGCTGTTTTCCTTATATTTCTTCCTCATTCAATGGTGATTCACTTCCTCAAGTAACTTCTCTTGGCTCTCACCCTTCTTCATTACCCATGTCAGAATTCAAGCAATGGAAAGAGATGGATTTCTCTCTCATGTGGCTTGGAGAGAACCAAGGAGGTGCTCCATGCAGGCGGAGAGTCCTTGGCTCTGTTGTGCTCCCAGCCATTGGGTGATGCACCCATCATCATGGAATGGTGGCGCTTTAACTTCACAGCCGGCACCTGTAAATGCTCTGTTGCCTAGCTGCAGCCCCAGGGTACACATGTAAGATGCCTGGCCAGCCAGATATGTGGAATCTAGAAAAACAGTACTGATGAACCTACTGGCAGGGCAGAGATAAGAGACGGGGCAGAAATAGAGACACAGACATAGAGAACAGATTGTGGACACAGCGGGGGAAGGAGAGGTTGGGACGAATGGAGTGAGTAGTGTTGACAGTATACACCGCCATGTGTAAAATAGATAGTGGGAAGCTGCTGCATAACACATGGAGCTCAGCCTGGTCCTCTGTGACCTAGAGGATGAGGGTGGTGTGGGGGGAAGGCAGGAGGGAGGGGATATGTGTATACTTAGAGCTGATTCATGCTGTTAATTTCTGTTGCAGAAATGCTTTGTCAATGGTTGTTACAATCATTATGTTTATTGATGCCCCAGGCCTGCTTTGAAATTATTGGCCTCTGGTTATATTTTTTAATCTTTTCTGTTTGTTTGTCCATCCATCCATCCATCCATCTGTCTATCATCTACCTGTATTAGAATTCTCCTGGGAAACAGGAAGCAGAATACACATCATATATACATATGTTTCCTGTTTCACACTGCCCACCCACACTGGGGAGGACAATCTGCTTTACTGAACCCACATATTGAAATGCTAATCTCATCAGGAAACACCCTCAGAGACACACCCAGAAATAATGTTTAATCTGGACACCCCAGGCAGAGTCAGGCTGACATAAAATTAACCATAATGCTATCTGATATGTGTGTATAGATATATATATCTCCAGAATATATACACACACATTTTATATATATTTAATTACATGCATGTACATCTACATGAAATCAGTTTTTCTTGGAAATAACTGGCATTCCTGCTGGTTCCTCATGATATTTGGTATTTTCATAGCTTTTCTTTAATTAAAAAATTATTTCAAAAAATTTTATTGGAATGTAGTTGATTATTAATATTTTGGTGTACAGAAAAGTGAATATATACTCATTCTTTTGGATGGATGTGGATACATACATATATATGCATTCCTTTCAGATTCTTTTCCCATATAGATTATTAGAGAATATTGAATAGAATTCCCTGTGCTATACAGTAGGTCCTTATTATTTGTTCATTTTACATATGTGTGCCTGCTCAGTCACTCAGTCATATCCGACTCTTTGCAATCTCATGGACTGTAGCCTTCCAGGCTCTTCTGTCCGTGGGATTTTACAGGCAAGAATACTGGAGTGGGTTGCCATTTCCTACTTCAGGGGATCTTCCCTACCCAGGGATTGAACCCACATCTCCTTCACTGACAGGCGAATTCTTTACCAGTGAGCCACAGTAGTGTGTATATGTTAATCCCAGTTTCCTAATTTATCGGCTCCCGCAGTGTTTCCCCTTTGGTAACCATAAGTTTGATTTTGAGATCTGTGAATCTGTTTCTGTTTTGCAAGTCAATTCATTTGTGTCATTTTTGTTAGATTCCACATATAAGCGATATCATGTGATGTTTTTCTTTGTCTGACTTATTTCACTTAGTATGATAATCTGTAGGTCCATCCATGTTGCTGCAAATGCCATTATTTTGTTGTGACTGAATAATATACACTGCATGAATGTACCACATCTTGGTCCACTCGTCTGTCCATGGACATTTAGGTTGTCTCCATGTCTTGGCTATTGTAAATAGTGCTGCAATGAACATTGGACTGCATGGATATCTTCAAACTATGGTTTTCTCTGGATATATGCCCAGGGGTGGGATTGCTGGATCATATGGTAGTTCTAGTTTTACTTTTTTAAGGTATTTCCATACTGTTCTCCATGATGGTTGTACCAATTTACATTTCCATCGACAGTGTAGGAGGGTTCTCTTTCTCTACACCCTCTCCAGCATTCATTGTTTGTAGACTTCTTGATGATGGCTGCTATGACTGGTGTGAGGTGGTACCTCATTGTAGTTTTGATTTGTGTTTTGCTAATAATGAGTGATGTTGAGCATTTTTTTCATGTGCTTTCTGGCCACCTGTATGTCTTCTTTGGAAAAGGGTCTGTTTATATCTTCTGTTCATTTTTTGATTGTTTTTTTTTTTTTTAAATATCAAGCTGCATGAGCTGTTTGTATATTTGGGATGTTAATCCTCTACTGGTTGCATTGTTTGCAAATATTTTCTCCCATCCTATGGGTTGTCTTTTTTTTTTTTTTTTTAAATGGTTTCCTTTGCTGTGCAAAAGCTTTTACATTTAATTAGGTCCCATTTGTTTATTTTCATTATTCTAGAAGGTGAGTCAAAAAAAGATATTGCTGCAATTTATGTTTCGGAGTGTTCTGCCTGTTCTCCTCTAAGAGTTCCTCTAAGGGCTTCCTAGGTGCAGCAGTTGATAAAGAATCTGTCAGTGCAGGAAATGGAAGAGATGTGGGTTCAATCCTTGGGTTGGAAAGATCCCCTGAAGTAGGAGATGGCAATCCACTCCAGTATTCTTGCCTGGGAAATCCCATGGACAGAGGAGCCTAGTAGGTTATAGCTTGTGGGATCACAAAGAGTCAGACATGACTGAACATGCACACACACACGAGTTGTATAGTATCCAGCCTTACATTTAGTTCTTTAATTCATTTTGAGTTTATTTTTTGTGTATAGTGTTAGGGATTATTCTAAATAATTTTCATTCTTTCACATACATGTAGCTTCCAGTTTTTCCAGCATCACTTATTGAAGAGACTTGTCTTTTCTCCGTTGTATATTCTTGCCTTCTTTGTCGTAGATTAGGTGACTACAGGTGCATGGGTTTATCTTGGACTTTCTGTACTGTTCCATTGATCTATTTTTCTGTTTTTGTGCCAATATCATATTGTTTGATTACTGTAGCTTTGTACTGTCGTCTGAAGTTGGGGACCCTGATTCCTCTAGCTCTATTTTTCTTTCTCAAGATTGCTTTGACTATTCATGGTCTTTTATGTTTCCATACAAATTGTAATATTTTTTATTCTAGTTCTGTGAAAAAAAAATGTCCCCAGTAATTAGATAGGGATTGCACTGAAACTGTGGGTTGCTGTAGTATATCTGTAGATATCTGTGTATAGTCATTTCCACAATATCCATTCTTCCAATCCAGAAAATGGCATTATCTCTCCATCTATTTGTGTCATCTTTGATTTCCTTCATCAGCATCTTAAAGTTTTCTGTTGTTGAGTTGCTATTTGTGTCTGACTCTTTGTGACCCCATGGACTGCAGCATGCTAGACTTCCCTGTTCTTCACTATCTCCTGGAGTTTGTTCAAACTCCTGTCTGTTGAGGTCAGTGATGCCATCCAGCCATCTCATCCTCTGTTGCCCCCTTCTTTTGCCTTCAGTCTTTCCTAGTATCATGGTGTTTTCCAATGAGTCAGCTCTTCATATAAGTTCAGTTCAGTTCAGTCACTCAGTCGTCTCCGACTCTTTGTGACTCCATGAACCGCAGCACGCCAGGCCTCCCTGTCCATCACCAGCTCCTGGAGTCCACCCAAACTCATGTCCATTGAGTCGGTGATGCCATCTAACCATCTCATCCTCTGTTGTCCCCTTCTCCTCTCACCCTCAGTCTTTCCCAGCATCAGGGTCTTTTCAAATGAGTCAGCTCTTCACATCAGGTGGCCAACATATTGGAGCTTCAGCTTCAGAATCAGTCCTTTTAGTGAATATCCAGGGTTGATTTCCTTTAAGGTTATCTGTTTTGATCTCCTTGCTGTTCAAGGCCTCTTAAGAGTCTTCTCCAGCACCAGAGTTCAAAAGCATCAATTCTTTGGTGCTCAGCCTTCTTTATGTTCCAACTCTCACATCTGTACATGACTACTGGAAAAAAAAAACTATAGTTTTGACTGAATGGAACTTTGTCAGCAAAGTGATGTCTCCAGTCTTTAATATACTGTCTAGGTTTGTCATAGCTTTTCTTCCAAGGAGCAAGTGTCTTTTAATTTTGTGGCTGCAGTCACCAGTCCACAGTGGAGCCCACAAGAATAAAAGTCTGTCACTGTTTCCACTTTTTCCCATCTATTTGCCATGAAGTGATGGGACTGGATGCCATATATCTTAGTTTTTTAAATGTTGAATTTTAAGCTAGCTTTTTCACTTTCCTCTTTCACCCTCAGCAAGAGGCTCTTTTAGTTCCTTTTGCTTTCTGCCATTAGAGAGGTATCATCTGCATATCTGAGGTTCTTGATATTTCTCTGGGCAATCTTGATTCCAGCTTGTGAGCCATCCAGGTCTGGCATTTAGTGTGATGTCCTCTGCATATAAATGAAATAAGCGGGGTGACATTATACAGCCTAGATGTACTCCTTTTCCAATTTTGAACCAGTTCATTGTTCCATGTCCAGTTCTAACTATTGCTTCTTGACCTGTACCTCCTTATGTAGTTATTTATCCCTAGGTATTTTATTCTTTTAGATGCAGTGGTAAATAGGATTTTTTCATTAATTTATCTTTCTGATGTTTTGCTGTTACTATATAGGAATGCAAGAGATTTCTGTGTGTTAATTTTATATTCTGTAAATTTATCAAAATCATTGATCAACTCTAGTATTTTTTTTGGTAGCATCTTTAGTATTTTCTATGTATAGTATAAAGCCATCTGCAAACTGTGACAGTTTTACTTCTTCTCTTCCGATTTGGGGTCCTTTTATTTCTTTTTGTTCTGATTTCTGTGCCTAGGACTTCCAAAACTATGTTGAATAAAAATGGCAGGAGTAGACATCCTTGTCTTGTCCTGATCTTAGAGAAAATGCTTTCAGTTTTTCACCATTGAGAATGATGTTAAATGTGGGTTTGTCATATGTGGCCTTTATTATTGTTGAGGTTCCTCTCTGACCACCTTCTGGGGAGTTTTTTTTTTTTATCATAAATAGGTATTGAATTTTGTCAAAAGATTCTCTGCATCTATTGAGATGATGATATAGCTTTTATTTTTCAGTTTGTTAATGTGGTATATCACAATGATTGACTTGTGTATAGTGAAGAATTCTTGCATCCCTGGAGAAATCCCACTTGATCATCACGTATGATCCTTTTAATGTGTTCTTGGATTTGATTTGCTAATATTTTGTTCAGAATTTTGTATCTATGTTAATCCATGATATTGGCCTGTAATTTTCTTTCTCTTTTTTTGTGGTATCTTCATCTGGTTTTGGAATCAGAGTGATGGTGGCCTTATAGAATAAGCTTAGCAGTGTTTCTTCCTCTGCAATTTTTTGGAAGAGTTTTTAGAAGGATAGATGTTATCTCTTCTTTAAATGTTTGATAGAATTCTCCTGTGAAGCCATCTGATCCTGAACTTTTGTTTGTTGTAAACGTTTTAAGTCACAGTTTCAATTGGTTGGTTTGTTCATGTTTTCTGTTTCTAATTCAGTCTGGGAAGGTTGTATGTTTCTAAGAATTTGTCTGTCTCTTCTGGGTCATTCATTTTATTGGCATATATGTGCTTGTAGTTGTATCTTATGATCCTTTGTATTTCTGTGGTGTCAGCTGTAACTTCTTCATTTCTAATTTTATTGATTTGAGCCCTCTGCCATTTTTTCCTGATGAGTCTGGCTGAACGTTATGCCAATTTTGTTTATCTTTTCAAAGAACTAGCTTTTAGTTTCATTAATCTTTTCTATTGTTTTTTCATCTCTATTTCATTTATTTATGCTCTGATCTTTATGATTTCTTTCCTTCTATTAAATTTGGGTTTTGCTTGTTCTTTCTTCTCTAGTTGCTTTAGGTGTAAGGTTTGGTTGTTTAAGATATAAGATTGTATTGCTGTAAAAATTTCATCTTAGAAGTGCTTTTGCTGCTTCCAGTAGGTTTGGATCATTGTACATTCACTTTCATTTGTCTCTTCAGTATTTTTTTATTTTCTCTCTTTGATTTCTTCAGGGACCCATTGGTTGTTTGGTAACATATCATTTAGTCCCCACTATGTTGTTGTGCTTTCTCAGTCATGGCTGACTCTTTGAGACCCCATGGAGGCAGGCCACCAGGCTCCTCTGTCTATGGAATTCTCCAGGCAAGAATACTGGAGTGGGTTGCCATTTCCTTCTCCAGGGGATCTTCCTGATGCAAGGATCGAACCTACATCTCTAGTGTCTCCTGCATTGGCAAGTAGATTTTTACCAGTGTACCACTTGGGAAGTCTTTTAGTCTCCATGTTTATGGTGTTTTGTTTTTTTTTAAACATTCTCCCCATCCCCTATAATTTACTTCTAATCTTATAGCTTTGTGGTTGGAAAAGATGCTTGATATGATTTCAGTTTTCTTAAATTTACTGAGGCTTGATTGTGCCCCAAGATGTGATCTATCCTAGAGAATGCTTCATGTATACTTGAGAAGAAAGTGTATCTGCTGCTTTCAGATGAAATATTCTATAAATGCCATCTGATCTAATGTGTCATTTAAGGCCTGTGTTTCCTGACTGGTGTTATTTCATGGCTTCCTAGGTGGTCTATATTAAGCTTTTATTAAGAAAAAAAGACATTTCTTAGGGAAGAGTTAAGTGAGAGATCTTCATCATTTATTTTGTGTGTGCATGTGTGTGTAGCTGATTTGATTTCTTCTGATGGAGATCTTAAAATTAACAATGGCAGAACTTTTCCAGGGCATTTGGATTTTTCTGTTTCTGTTCTCCTTTATATCCAGTGAATATTCGGTGAATATCTCCACCAAAACTTACAGTGAGTGAAATGCTGAGCCCGCTGTGGTCTCTCTGGCTGTTCACAACCACAAGACCTATTTCTTTAGGTACTTGGGGCACAAGAGAAAAAAAAAGGCCAGCAAAAGGACGTTGGGCTGCAATCTGATGCCTGAGTTTTCCCGTTCTGACAAAACCTTCCTAGGGTTTGCCTCCTTGTGGCGAATGCCTTTCATCTTGGAGAATGCCAGCAGACCTGTTTGTTACTTGAACGTGGTGGATGCTGTTCTTCATGTATACCCATGCTACTCTACAGAGGAGATGCTCAGTGCATGTGACTCACAAACATTGTGTCAGGATCCAGGGCGTCTTCAAAAGTGGACTTACGGAGAATTAATGAGGCTTCTCTCTTGAGGAAGCCTTCTGCTTATGTGTTCGCCAGCAGTTCTCAGATTACTTGCTCTCGGATGACTGACTGATAAGTAGTTCCTTCAAGCCAGGGTGGTTCCTTTCTAGTCAGGTGCTGAAGAAACACACACTGTCAGAAGTTTGCTTTATGCTCATGTGTCTAGAACGTGGGGTTTCCTGAGGTCTCTTACAGTCTGGATCGGCTGTCCAAGGATGAGGCTGGCTGCCTCAGGAAGAATGGCGTATCCCTGGCCCTTGAAGAGCCGCTGGCTCGGGTTGGGGTGGGCTGGTGCGGGCATAATAGAGGGGGTTATACTGGACGACTTGGGGGCCCCTTCAGTCCTAAGCTGCTTCTGTCTTAAAGTTCCAACAGTTTTTTATTAGAATTCATAAGCAGTGGCTCCCAAACCTGATGCTCTCAATTTACTTATTAGCATCCTTTCTTTCTTTCTGTTAAAATGAAATCGTTTCATTGTAATTGTTGAAAAGAAGATGTGCAGTCTTGATGGGCAGAGATGAGGTCTGCCTGAGGTCTGCTGATGAAACGCTATTGCTCCTAGGGATGTGGGAGTTAGAAGGTGAATTCGATAGGAATATTTAAAAGCAGTTGGAAAAAGCTTCTTTAATTTTGCTTAACCTATGCATCTATTTTCTGGATATATTTGGGGGGTAAATCTATCAACTGTGGAGTTCCCTATTGAAATGATAAGGTGGGGTTTTTGAGGAGGTTTAGAGCAAGGAAACAGAACATCAACTGGGAAGGGCCTTTGCGTAACTAGGACAGAGGTCAAAGGTCTCCTTGAGGTGGGAGCTGATTTCTACATTTTGTAAACTCTTATCCTTATTTTTACCAACTTCAAATTCAAAGTGGCCCCTTTCACTCTCACCTTTGGATGGCTTCCCTTCTAAACACAAGTGGTTTATTAGAAATCTGAGCATGAGGCGCTCTGGAGCCAGAGGATACTTTCTGGGGCTGGATCTGGATGTCAGCATCAGACCTGGGGCCACCACAAACATTTCTGTGAATTCAGGGTGCCTGAATGCCAAGGCTTGAGGCTGAAGCCTGGTCTTTGTTAGATGCAAAGAGCAGCCTCTTGATGTCAATGGCAGGACTCAGAGCCCATGCCAAGGCAGATTCATGGGGTGTGACACTGGCAGGTTTGCCTCGTGGGCAGCCAGGAGAGCGGTGGCTGCTGGCATGCTTTAGCCCACCCACAGACCACGCCGGGGGACACGTCAGACACTGGGCCAGGAGGCAAGCAGGGCAAATCACAGATGACACCTGAGGAACAAGAAAATTGGTTGACTTCCTTCCTTCCCTTCCTGTTCCTGCAGTGTGGGGACAACTTTGGGACATTTTGTGGTTCTTCAAGGAGCTCTTTGAACTCCTGCCTACAGAGAGGCTGGTGAGGGTCTTGCCTTCCTCACTGGAGGAACAGGATTGTGTACACAGAGGAGAGCTGGACCTTTGACACTTAACTTTTAGCAGCTGGGAGAGGTGCAGAATGGGGCAGACAGCCTTGCTTTGCTGTGTACAGAATCTGGCTGCTACACCCGAGGGCTTGTGTCTCAGCCTCAGCAGCCTTCTTGAGCAGCAGAGCGACCCCAGGGTCTTCAGGAAGGCCTCGGGCATGTCCCCGATGGAACCACATGGAGCCCAAAGGTTGCAGAGTTGAGGGCTTGGCTCCCGGGTTCTTGTCTGTGTGAGAACCACTCCCAAGACGCTCATAGCACCTTGTGGCAGGAAAGATTCTGCTACAGGGGTTAGAAGCCCCCGAGTGGATCGTAGAGCCCTGCCCTCGAGGAAACTTAGGTCATGGGACTTAGTTTTAACTTCACTAGCAGTTCCATGGATTGTGTCATTTAATCTGCACAACAACATGATAAGGTTGAAAAATTATTTCCCTTTTGTAGAGGGTAGGAGATTGAAGTTTACAGAAATTGAGGAGCCTGCCTGGGCTCAGATGTAAGAAGAGAGAAGGCTGGGATTAAATTCAGGAAGTCTGGCTCCAATGCAGTTATAGAGTTAATATATTTTTAATATAGACATTAGGATCAACCTGTGTTGTATTGAATGTCTGTTCTTGATTTTTCACAAGTGGCAAGGTATGGTTAAAAACAGCTGTTCCTTCCTATACAAAGTATTCTATGACAAAGCCAACAATACTGTCTTCCCTTGATTCTTATTCAGGGTATCTCAATTTCAGGAGTGACAGAAAAGACTGCACGTTAGATGGTACTTTTAAGTCAAGGAGGCTCAGGAAGGAGAATTTTAAGAAGGGAACAGACAACAATGTTAAATACAATTGACAGAGGAAGTATTAATAAAATGAGAACTTATAAGATCCTATGAGATTTGCAATGAGACTTTGTAAGCTGAATCCATCTACTGTCCCCTGGTATACCACAGGTCTCCCCCCAGTTTTAATGAAATACATAATACACATATGGTACTAAATTCAAAATATATCAAAGGCAGACAGTGAAAAGCCTCCCATTCCTGTACCCTAGCAACCGTTTCCAGGAAGCAGACACTATTATTCATACCGATTTACTGTGTATCCTTCCTGAGCTGCCATATGCACACATAACATGTAAGTGTACATACTTCCTTCCTACACACGGAGAAACTACACAGTGTTCTGCGCGTTTAAGTCTTTGTTTATGGCTGTGCCAGCTCTTGGTTGCCGTGGGTTTTCTCTAGTTGGGGTGAGTCAGGGGGCTGCTCTGGGCTGCAGTGCGTGGGGTTCCCATTGCAGCGGCTTCTCTTGTGGGAGAGCACGGGCTCTGGGTGCTCAGGCGTCAGTACTTAGAGCACTTGGGCTCAGCGGTTGTGGGGCATAGTCTCAGCTGCTCTGCGTCATGTGGAGTCTTCCTGACCGGGGACCAAAGCCACGTCCCCTGCGTTGGCGGGCAGAGTCTTAACCCGCCAGAGGTGGGCTTCTTCCTGCCTGTTTTCTGCAGCTACACAGGGTTCCGCAGCGCGGTGTGTTCTAACTTATTTAATGAAGGTATGCTTTCAGCTGGCCCTGAAAAAGCAGCAATGTTTAAGGAAGATACTGGGGGAGGGTTTTCCCTTTCCAGGACAGAAAGGCAACTATCTGGAGGAAGTAGACAGAGCTGAGGGCTAAGGGATGCCTGTGAAAAGTGAAAGTGTCTGTTAGTTGCTCAGTCATGTCTGAAGCTGACTTTGCGGTCCCATGGACTGCAGCCTGCTGGGCTCCTCCGTCCATGGGATTCTCCAGGCAGGAATACTGGAGTGGGTTGCCATTCCCTTCTCCAGGGGAGCTTCCTGACCCAGGGATCAAACCCGGGTCTCCCACACTGCAGGCAGATTCTGAGCCACCAGGGAAGCCGTGTAGTAGGTCTAATTGAACCCAACAAGAGCTAGCTTACTCCTGAGAGGTTTCCTTACAACCTACCACCCTGCAGTACGATTTAGAAACTTCATTTCTGAAAATGGTATTATCTCTCCTTAAACACTGGCTAGGAGAGGTCAAGACATTGTCTCCAAACTTTGGGGAGATGATGGAAGTTACAGTTCGTCTCTTTGACTTTGTAACTCTAGCATCCCTAGAGTGTTTTGCACATAAGAGGCTTTTAATAAGTGTTTGCTTACTTGAATGAATGAGGGCACATGGCCACATTGGGGTTTTGAAATAGAGTCAGTGAATGAGGGTTTGTGACTAGAATCTGTAGCCATCTATCACCTAATCTTCCATCAGACATTTACTCTAAGTACCAGCTTCCGCTACTCAGTCCTGGTCACTGAGCAAACATACAGTCGATCCTCCATATACACAGGCTCCGCATCTGCGAATTCAACCAATTGCAGATCAAAAAATATTTAAAAAGAAATTCCAGAAAGTTCCAAGAAGCAAAACTTGATTTTGCTGCACACTGGCAACTATTTATATGGCAGTTACATTATATTAGGTATTGTAAGTATTCTGGAGATGATTTAAAGTATAGGAGAGGATATATATAGGTTATATGTAATCAATACACCATTTTATTTATATAAGGAGCTGGAGCATTCATGTTTTTGGTGTCTGGCGGAGGGGGGTGGGTCCTGGGAGTCAATCCCTCATGGATACCAAGAGACAACCATACCTAGACAGGTCATCAGGCTGAAATAACTTGGTAGAAGTATCTGAGTATCTCCAACCTCTATGTCCTCTAATTTCTATATTCTCTAATTTCTCATCTCAAAAGGAAAAGCTTCTAGACTCAGATGTGACCAGTATAAATTCCAACACTTACTCATTGAATGACCTGGGACAGTAGCTGAACTCTGAACTTATTCCCTCATCTGCAAAGCTGGAATAGTATGACCTATTTTCTTAGGGGTTTTATGAGGGTTAAATGAGCTTATACTTAGAACACTTAACAAAGTTCTGATAACAGTCCAAAGCTGTTAATTTCCTCCTCTTTGCTCTTTTGTCTCTCATAAGGTATGACCCATGCAATTGACCATTGCTGATTTTTAGTATAGGTTAACTTACCAGTAAACTGGAATACAGGTTTATAAATCATTTTTCTCTAAGTTTGGTTGTAATGTTAGAATATTAATGATGGTAGGGCACTTGAAGATTGTCTAATCCAAGTTTTTTTTTTTAAACAGAGGATATATGATCAGAAATCCATTTGTATATAAACTGCATAATGTAAAATAATTACTCACAGAATTAAAATATTTTAGCAACACAAAAAAGTATTCCATAAACAGTTTAATAAATTTATTCTCACAAAGCATCACAGTTCTAGGTCTAGTATAGGTAACTAGTCAAACATGAAATTCAATGAGAATTCTTATATCTTAGCGGACTGTGGAGTTTTGGACTGCAGCGTGTATTCTGCAGGCACATCTCAATCCTGAATCTACACTCACATTACTAGTAGGTGTCAGTGTTAGTTTTGGCAGTTCTGTGAAAGAGGATGTGTTTTCTTAGAATTGGTTCAGTTCAGTTCAGTCGCTCAGTCGTGTCTGACTCTTTGCGACCCCATGAATCGCAGCACGCCAGGCCCTCCCTGTCTATCACCAACTCCCTGAGTTTACTCAAACGCATGTCCATCGAGTTGGTGATGCCATCCAACCATCTCATCCTCTGTCGTCCCCTTCTCCTCCTGCCCCCAATCCCTCCCAGCATCAGGGTCTTTTCCAATGAGTCAACTCTTTGCATAAGGATGGCCAAAGTATTGGAGTTTTCAGCTTCAGCATCAGTTCTTCCAATGAACACCCAGGACTGATCTCCTTTAGGATGGACTGGTTGGATCTCCTTGCAGTCCAAGGGACTCTCACGAGTCTTCTCCAACACCACAGATGAAAAGCATCAATTTTTCAGCACTCAGCTTTTTCACAGTCCAACTCTCATATCCATACATGATCACTGGAAAAAACCATAGCCTTGACCAGACAGACCTTTGTTGGAAAAGTAATGTCTCTGCTTTTTCATATGCTATCTAGGTTGGTCATAACTTTCCTTCCAAGGAGTAAGCGTCTTTTAATTTTCATGGCTGCAGTCACCATCTGCAGTGATTTTGGAGCCCCCCAAAATAAAGTCTGACACTGTTCCACTGTTTCCCCATCTATTTGCCATGAAGTGATGGGACCAGATGCCAAGATCTTAGTTTTCTGAATGTTGAGCTTTAACCCAACTTTTTCATTCTCCTCTTTCACTTTCATCAAGAGGCTTTTTAGTTCCTCTTCACTTTCTGCCATAAGGGTGGTGTTATCTGCATATCTGAGGTTATTGATATTTCTCCCAGCAATCTTGATTCCAGCTTGTGCTTCTTCCAGCCCAGCGTTTCTCATGATGTACTCTGCATATAAGTTAAATAAGCAGGTAACAATTATACAGCCTTGTCGTACTCCTTTTCCTATTTGGAACCAGTCTGTGGTTCCATGTCCAGTTCTAACTGTTGCTTCCCTGAACCTAGACTTGGTTAGAACTGATGTATTAAAATTATTAGCAACTATTGCATGACTTGTTTCATTTTGTTTTCTTTGCAAAATGGAGAAAGTGTCTCATCAACACTGTTTTAAGCAAAAAAGGTCGAATTTATGGAGTTAGGTAATTGGAGTAAAAATGAGTTTCATGTATGAATTAGAGGTTTGTCCACTGTAAGTTTGGTTAGTTGGTCATAGAAAAATATTTTGGAAGTTACTTCAGTTTTTAAAAAGTTGACTTTTGGTTCACTAAAACCAAAACTAAAAATAAAAACAAAACAAAGTTTTCTTAGTTTTAAGTTCAATTTTATATACTATTATCCTACAAATATATTAACAAATTTTAATCTGAAACACTGAATTTTTTATTTCTTTTAAGTAACATTTGGGGCTCTTGTAAAAAAATCTTCTGCATCTCATAATTTAAAATGCTTAAAAACTTTCTTCTACTTCTGGAATTATATGGAATGTAGTTATAATATTGTTTTAATGTCTTTGTCTGTTAATTCTGTCCACCCTGGCCTTTTCTCAGTGTGAGGTCTCTTTCTATTGAGGAGTTTTTCTCTTCATTGTGTGCCTTATTGTATGTAACCTAAGGATAAGTTTTGTTTGGATATTTCAGGCCACTGTAATTTTTTTCTTATTGAAGTAAAAGTTACTTTACAATAATTAGCTTTGGTATATAGGAAAGTGAATTCATAGTATTACATATATTTTATTCATATTCTTTTCCATTATTGTTGTTAATACAGGATGACTGAATATAGTTCTTTGCATGTGATTTTTGATAACAACAACATGTTAGCAAGAGAAGTAGGATAAGAAGAGCCTTCCTTGGACAAGTGATCCGAAGTGCAAAGAAGATGATAAGAGGAAAAACAATAGAATGGGAAAGAATAGGCGATCGCTTCAAGAAAAAATTAGAGATACCAAGGGAACATTTCATGTGAAAGATTGGGCAAAATAAAGGGACCCGAAATGGTATGGACCTAACAGGAAGCAGAAGGAAAATAGTATGAAGGAGGTAGGACAACAATATCACGAGAGAGTACTATATATAAAAGATATCATGCATGAGCTCCAGCATAAAACGAGAGATGGTGTGATCCACTCACCGAGAGCCAGGGACATCCTGGAATGCCCAAAGTCAAGTGAGCTTTAGAAAGTATCACTATGACAAAGCTAGTGGAGGTGATGAATTCCCAGTTGAGCTATATGTTCAAATCCTAGAAAAATATGATGCTGTGAAAGTAGCTGCATTCAATATGACAGCAAATTTGGAAAACTCAGCAGTGGCCACAGGACTGGAAAAGGTCAGTTTTTTCATTCCAATCCCAAAGGATGGCAATGCCAAAGAATGTTCAAACTACACACAATTGCACTCATCTCACAACACTGCACTCATCTCACATGCTAGCAAAAAGTAATGCTCAAAATTCTCCCAAGCCAGGCTTCAACAGTATGTGAATTTGTGAACTTCCAGATGTTCAAGCTGGATTTAGAAAAGGCAGAGGAAGCAAAGAGATCAAATTGCCAACATCTCATTGGATCATAGAAAAAGCAAGAGAGTTCCAGAAAAAACTCTTCTGTTTTATTGACTACTAGAACGCCAAAGCCTTTGACTGTGTAGGATCACAACAAACAGTGGAAAATTCTTAAAGAGATGGGAAAACACCAGACCACCTGACATGCCTCCTGAGAAATCTGTATGCAGGTCAGAAGCAACAGTTTAGAAACTGGACATGGAACAACAGACTGGTTCCAAATTGGGAAAGGAGTACATGTCAAGGCTGTATATTGTCACCCTGCTTATTTAACTTATAATGCAGAGTACATCATAGTGAAATGCTGGGCTGGATGAAAGCACAAGCTGGAATCAAGATTGCTGGGAGAAATATCAATAACCTCAGATACAATAGGATGACACCACCCTTATGGCAGAAAGTGAAGAAGAACTAAAGAGCCTCTTGATGAAAGTGAAAGAGGAGAGTGAAAAAGTTGGCTTAAAGCTCAACATTCAGAAAACTAAGATCACGGCATCCTTGGTCCCATCACTTCATGGCAAATAGATGGGGAAACAGTGAAAAACAAATGAGAGACTTTATTTTGGGGGGCTCCAAAATCACTGCAGATGGTGACTGCAGCCATGAAATTAAAAGAGACGCTTGATCCTTGGAAGACAAAGCTATGACCAACCTACACAGCATATTAAAAAGCAGAGACAAATTTGCCAACAAAGGTCCATCTAGTCAAAGCTATGGATTTTCCAGTAGTCATGTATGGATGTGAGAGTTGGACTATAAAGAAAGCTGAGTGCCAAAGAATTGATGCTTTTGAACTGTGGTGTTTGGAGAAGACTCTTGAGAGTCCCTTGGACTGCAAGGAGATCCAACTAGTCCATCCTAAAGGAAATCAGTCCTGAATATTCATTGAAGGACTGATGCTGAAGCTGAAACTCCAATACTTTGGCCACCTCATGCGAAGAACTGACTCATTGGAAAAGACCCTGATCCTGAGGAGGGATTGGGGGCAGGAGGGAAGGGGAAGACAGAGGATGAGATGGTTGGATGGCTCACCAACTCCATGGACATGAGTTTGAGTAAACTCCAGGAGTTGGTGATGGACAGGGAAGCCTGGCGTACTGCAGATTCATTGGGTTGCGAAAAAGAGTTGGGGCACGGACTTGGGTGGACTGAAGCT
Source organism: Odocoileus hemionus (assembly GCA_020976825.1). Lineage (NCBI taxonomy): Eukaryota > Metazoa > Chordata > Mammalia > Artiodactyla > Cervidae > Odocoileus > Odocoileus hemionus. The sequence continues at coordinate 39,485 of JAJLRB010000084.1, forward strand.
GAATTGAACTCGCGCTTTGGGTAACCCCTTCTCATCCTCCTGCCTTCAATCTTTCCCAGCATCAGGGTCTTTACCAGTGAGTCGGCTCTTCTCCCATCAGGTGGCCAAAGTAATTGGAGCTTCATTTCAGCATCAGTCCTTCCAATGAATATTAAGGATTGATTTCCTTTAGGATTGACTGGTTTGATCTTCCCTGCTGTCCAAGGACTCTAGAGTCTTTGCCAACATCAAGTTGGAAATGCATCAAGTTATCAGTGCTCAGCCTTCCATATAGTCCAACTCTCACATCCATACATGAACTACACTGAAAAAACCATAGCCTTGACTAGAATGGACCTGTTGGTTGCAAAGCAGAATGTCTTCTGCTTTTTTAAATGCACTTCTCTAGGTTTGTTGTAAGCTGTTCCATCCAAGGAGCAAGTTACTTGGAATTTCATGGCTGCAGTCACCAACAGCAGTGATTTTGAGAGCCCAAAAAATAAAATCTGTCCTAATTGGTTCCAATGGTTTCCCCTTTTCTCTCTCCTCCCATCTATTGCCATGATAATTGATGGGACTCGAGTATGCCATGACGTTAGATTTTTTTCTTTTTTGAATGTTGAGTTGTCAAAAATTTAGGATCATATTTTATTTAACATTAATTCTTAAATTCTGTTTTTTCTTCTCATCGAGGTAGATTTGTCCCTATATTCCCCCCCTAGAGTCCGGGGGGGGGAGGGGTCCCCGGCTCCATTGTATTCCTTCCCTCCTCCTCTTTTGGTTTGACGATCGCCTTGGTGTGCTTTTTTGTTTTTTTTTTTTTTTTTTTTTTTTTTTTTCATGTTCCATTAGTCTGATGGCGGTATATTTCTGCCCTCTCTCTGCCTTTATTCATCCTCTTGTTTAGATTGAAAATTGTCTGTGTCGTAGAGGGGGCTTTCCCCCTTTCCTGTATTTTCCTCCCTCTTGCTTCTTAGATGTCTGATGTTCCCTTTTTATTGTTGAGGTTTCAACCCATTGTGGGGTTTTTGGGACGATTGGTTTGTCATGGATTCCTGGTTAGGGGAAGCTGTGGTCAGCATTCTTCTGTGTGCGTGTAAAATTGGAATTATCCTTCATACTCAGGAGTGCAATGGAGTGGTCCAGATATTGAGTTATTTCGATGGGTCGTTTTGTTAGGTGTGACTTGGGACAGCCGCCTGTGCTATGTATGACCACTCAGGTCGTATGTTCCTGCCGTTGCAAAGTGAATTAATTTGCGTGGTTATTTCTTGTACTGGAGCTGTACTGGCACTTATGTATGGGTGGTGGTATGGGTTTTGATTGTATGTATTGAAGTACTTTGTTAGGAAAGGTATCATAATTTCGCTTAAAGTGTGTATTCCAGTGTAGATTAGGAGTTTTCCCCTTGGGTTTTCCCCCCCCCACCAGGGATTTGAGCACAAGTTACTTTCCTGGCCGTCTGTATTTCATGTATAAATCTACTTTGATCTCGAAACTAGTCTGTGCAAACTTGCTCTTCTCCAAAAACTATACCTAGCAACTGGGATAATAAAAACATGTTCGTGTAATGGTGACAAGATTTCTCCACCGGGAGAAGACAAACCAGAGAGGGTTTCACAGAGTTACCCATGAAGACTATGAGAGGGTAGGAAGGAGA
>JAJLRB010000085.1:0-16851 GCA_020976825.1 Odocoileus hemionus
TGTGAGACACACGGGTGATACGTATGCCACCTGCATATACAGGAAATCATACCACCTTTATGAAAACAACCTTTAGTATTTATACATCATACACTGTTTTAAGACATCACATGCACTAATAGGGCATCCCCCTACTGGGTATCACATTCACTCTATATTGTACTCTCACAATGACGTTTCATATATCACACACAGTAGTTAAATGACATATCTACTTTATAGGCATCACACGAGTGTTATGCCCAACAACCATTGCGTCTTCACACAACTGTTCTGAATCACCCCCGTATTTTTGTCATCAAAACCCCAATTAACAATTTTCTCAACCCAATTTTTGTATGACATCACCCCAATTCGTCGAAACATATGTAAACATAACAACAATCACTTTTTAGCCCATCACACCATTTTATTATGACTTAAAATTCCCAGCATTATGACACTTTCCCACTTATCTGACCTCACGGCACTGTATCTGTGTCATCACACCCGCTCTATCAAATATCCAGCCAATATATGTTGAATCACATTCCATATCTGTGACATCCTATCCACTAATTATGACTATCCCCATATATATGACATCACAACACTGTGTTTGATGTCACCACCTCAGCATGGGTATGACAACATTTGCACTACGGGTTCATCACCAGCTATCAAGAAAACCGCAGTATTTTTTATGTCACCCCACTTCAGGCAACATCGCACCCACTGTACTTTCCCCCCCAAAACCCTCCGGGGATATCACACACTTCTGCATGAAACATCCCAACTATATGGGTGAATCATACCACATATATAAACACATCCGCTCTATATCATCACCATACTGGACGTATGACACGAAACCCCCTAAAATGAAACCATCCATATGCAGGGAAACTATACACTACACATGTAATCACAACCACTATGAGTGTCATTACACTACTCTGTTAAAACTCAAACCCACTTTTTGTATGAATCACACCCGGCAATATAAAATTTTTTTCACCATAGAAGACATCACACCTCCCCTTTAGACATCACCCCAAACATTTCAAACATCACGCCCGGGATATTTGAATCATATCCCGGTACTTGCATCACATCCATGTTTTGAGTATCATACATCTGTATTTTAAAATCTCATGCCTATATAACGACATCAACCCTTGTATAAACACATATTCACTCATTTGGAGCTTTTCAGAAACTGTACTGTGCCCTCACACACCCTTTCCATCTTTCAAAACCCTTTGGGTGGGTAACATACACCAACTATATGTTTTAACATCACATACACATATAAGGCATCACACCCCTTTTTTATAGATTACACCACTTTACAATGACAGCAAAGCACTGTACCCATATATACTCCACTATCTGACTTGCATCCTGATCTGTGTCACACAACCCTCTTTTGATGATCCTGAAGAACGTAATATCAAAAAAAACCCCATTTAGTTGACTTTATGCCACACATAACTCACATCCACTCTTTATGATTTCAACCCCCTTTATCCACATACATCCTTTGCTTCATGAATCACAGACCTATATTAGACACACACATGAAAACACAAACTTATATCTGCCATCTCACCCACCTCTGACACTGCATCCACTGTATCTGTGTCATCAGCCCCGTGTATTAAAATTATACACCCCACTTCGGGATATATCACACACACTAGGGTTAGACACCAATCATGTAAATGACATAACATAAGCCTTTATGCATACACCCCATATTATACATCACACCAGTATTTTTATAATCATACCAATATAATGAATCACACATATGTTTTCAGGACAACACAATGTCTATACCTACATCCCCCCACTAATTTGACACAACCATATACCGCCACACAGATGCCCAAAACAATGTTATCGATTACCTCTGTCGTGACATCACAACAAGCAGGGAAAGCCGTCACAATTGGTAAACCAAGGGGCCTACACACTGTACATACATCACATTCCCCTTTTAGCGTCATGATCAATTTTTATGAACACAACCATGCTTTCATGCCCTCAATCTCCTCTATAGCATCACATCCAATTTTTAACATCTCATCCACTATACTGTGAATCAAGCCATTTATCTGTAACTCACACCCATTGTTTGTGAATTCATATCCCTATATTTGATTCAAACACACTGTTTAAAGACAATACAATAAACCTATCTGCACATACCATCCATATCATATCTTGTATCACACCCACTGTATCGATGATAAAACACAACCGAATGTAGGACACACACTTTCATATGTATGGCACAATATGCACTACATACACTCACCCCCCGCTGTGTAAATCAAATCACCCTTTATCCATGACACAAAGCTAATTTATCCCCCTCACACCCTTTATATCTACAGCACATTCACTTATCTTGTCATCACAAACCCAATTAAAATCATAACACCCATTTTAGTCGATATCAAGCCACAATATTTAACATCCTATGAACTGTATATGACATCACATCCACTCTTTTGAAAAACCCCCCAAACTCTATGACATCACACCCTCTTATTCTTTCCCTCACACACAGTATACTCACGTTTTCCACTGTACCTGCACACTCTTAGGATTGATTATAACACCTGCAATATTTTTGGTATCAAACCCACAATGTATACATCATATAATTCATGTGACATCACCCCTCCCCCTTTAGACATCACAAGACGTTTTCACGAACCCCATAAACTGATTCAGGCATCTCACCCACTGTTATGAATCACATACACTATATTGACATCACACCACTGTAACTATACAAAACACCTACTATGTTTAGACATATACTCGGTTATCTGACTCTCACAGGGGGTATGAATGACAACACTACACTGTACAAATATCACTGCCCCACTCTTTTTATGACATCATACCCAAATCTATTGATATCACACACAATTTGTATACTCACTACTCTATATCTGATTTAAAACACATTCTTTCTGCCATCACTTTCATCGTGTAAGTCATCACACACGCTCTGTGAAAACTCACAACACATGGGACATCCGGGTGGCTACGTATGCCATCCTATGCTATACGGGACATCATATCCACACTTTAGACAACAATCCTTAGTTTATGACATCATATGCACTTTTTTTTTTTTTTTTTTTTTTTTTTTTTTTTTTTTTTTTTTTTTTTTTTTTTTTTTTTTTTTTTTTTTTTTTTTTTTTTTTTTTTTTTTTTTTTTTTTTTTTTTTTTTTTTTTTTTTTTTTTTTTTTTTTTTTTTTTTTTTTTTTTTTTTTTTTTTTTTTTTTTTTTTTTTTTTTTTTTTTTTTTTTTTTTTTTTTTTTTTTTTTTTTTTTTTTTTTTTTTTTTTTTTTTTTTTTTTTTTTTTTTTTTTTTTTTTTTTTTTTTTTTTTTTTTTTTTTTTTTTTTTTTTTTTTTTTTTTTTTTTTTTTTTTTTTTTTTTTTTTTTTTTTTTTTTTTTTTTTTTTTTTTTTTTTTTTTTTTTTTTTTTTTTTTTTTTTTTTTTTTTTTTTTTTTTTTTTTTTTTTTTTTTTTTTTTTTTTTTTTTTTTTTTTTTTTTTTTTTTTTTTTTTTTTTTTTTTTTTTTTTTTTTTTTTTTTTTTTTTTTTTTTTTTTTTTTTTTTTTTTTTTTTTTTTTTTTTTTTTTTTTTTTTTTTTTTTTTTTTTTTTTTTTTTTTTTTTTTTTTTTTTTTTTTTTTTTTTTTTTTTTTTTTTTTTTTTTTTTTTTTTTTTTTTTTTTTTTTTTTTTTTTTTTTTTTTTTTTTTTTTTTTTTTTTTTTTTTTTTTTTTTTTTTTTTTTTTTTTTTTTTTTTTTTTTTTTTTTTTTTTTTTTTTTTTTTTTTTTTTTTTTTTTTTTTTTTTTTTTTTTTTTTTTTTTTTTTTTTTTTTTTTTTTTTTTTTTTTTTTTTTTTTTTTTTTTTTTTTTTTTTTTTTTTTTTTTTTTTTTTTTTTTTTTTTTTTTTTTTTTTTTTTTTTTTTTTTTTTTTTTTTTTTTTTTTTTTTTTTTTTTTTTTTTTTTTTTTTTTTTTTTTTTTTTTTTTTTTTTTTTTTTTTTTTTTTTTTTTTTTTTTTTTTTTTTTTTTTTTTTTTTTTTTTTTTTTTTTTTTTTTTTTTTTTTTTTTTTTTTTTTTTTTTTTTTTTTTTTTTTTTTTTTTTTTTTTTTTTTTTTTTTTTTTTTTTTTTTTTTTTTTTTTTTTTTTTTTTTTTTTTTTTTTTTTTTTTTTTTTTTTTTTTTTTTTTTTTTTTTTTTTTTTTTTTTTTTTTTTTTTTTTTTTTTTTTTTTTTTTTTTTTTTTTTTTTTTTTTTTTTTTTTTTTTTTTTTTTTTTTTTTTTTTTTTTTTTTTTTTTTTTTTTTTTTTTTTTTTTTTTTTTTTTTTTTTTTTTTTTTTTTTTTTTTTTTTTTTTTTTTTTTTTTTTTTTTTTTTTTTTTTTTTTTTTTTTTTTTTTTTTTTTTTTTTTTTTTTTTTTTTTTTTTTTTTTTTTTTTTTTTTTTTTTTTTTTTTTTTTTTTTTTTTTTTTTTTTTTTTTTTTTTTTTTTTTTTTTTTTTTTTTTTTTTTTTTTTTTTTTTTTTTTTTTTTTTTTTTTTTTTTTTTTTTTTTTTTTTTTTTTTTTTTTTTTTTTTTTTTTTTTTTTTTTTTTTTTTTTTTTTTTTTTTTTTTTTTTTTTTTTTTTTTTTTTTTTTTTTTTTTTTTTTTTTTTTTTTTTTTTTTTTTTTTTTTTTTTTTTTTTTTTTTTTTTTTTTTTTTTTTTTTTTTTTTTTTTTTTTTTTTTTTTTTTTTTTTTTTTTTTTTTTTTTTTTTTTTTTTTTTTTTTTTTTTTTTTTTTTTTTTTTTTTTTTTTTTTTTTTTTTTTTTTTTTTTTTTTTTTTTTTTTTTTTTTTTTTTTTTTTTTTTTTTTTTTTTTTTTTTTTTTTTTTTTTTTTTTTTTTTTTTTTTTTTTTTTTTTTTTTTTTTTTTTTTTTTTTTTTTTTTTTTTTTTTTTTTTTTTTTTTTTTTTTTTTTTTTTTTTTTTTTTTTTTTTTTTTTTTTTTTTTTTTTTTTTTTTTTTTTTTTTTTTTTTTTTTTTTTTTTTTTTTTTTTTTTTTTTTTTTTTTTTTTTTTTTTTTTTTTTTTTTTTTTTTTTTTTTTTTTTTTTTTTTTTTTTTTTTTTTTTTTTTTTTTTTTTTTTTTTTTTTTTTTTTTTTTTTTTTTTTTTTTTTTTTTTTTTTTTTTTTTTTTTTTTTTTTTTTTTTTTTTTTTTTTTTTTTTTTTTTTTTTTTTTTTTTTTTTTTTTTTTTTTTTTTTTTTTTTTTTTTTTTTTTTTTTTTTTTTTTTTTTTTTTTTTTTTTTTTTTTTTTTTTTTTTTTTTTTTTTTTTTTTTTTTTTTTTTTTTTTTTTTTTTTTTTTTTTTTTTTTTTTTTTTTTTTTTTTTTTTTTTTTTTTTTTTTTTTTTTTTTTTTTTTTTTTTTTTTTTTTTTTTTTTTTTTTTTTTTTTTTTTTTTTTTTTTTTTTTTTTTTTTTTTTTTTTTTTTTTTTTTTTTTTTTTTTTTTTTTTTTTTTTTTTTTTTTTTTTTTTTTTTTTTTTTTTTTTTTTTTTTTTTTTTTTTTTTTTTTTTTTTTTTTTTTTTTTTTTTTTTTTTTTTTTTTTTTTTTTTTTTTTTTTTTTTTTTTTTTTTTTTTTTTTTTTTTTTTTTTTTTTTTTTTTTTTTTTTTTTTTTTTTTTTTTTTTTTTTTTTTTTTTTTTTTTTTTTTTTTTTTTTTTTTTTTTTTTTTTTTTTTTTTTTTTTTTTTTTTTTTTTTTTTTTTTTTTTTTTTTTTTTTTTTTTTTTTTTTTTTTTTTTTTTTTTTTTTTTTTTTTTTTTTTTTTTTTTTTTTTTTTTTTTTTTTTTTTTTTTTTTTTTTTTTTTTTTTTTTTTTTTTTTTTTTTTTTTTTTTTTTTTTTTTTTTTTTTTTTTTTTTTTTTTTTTTTTTTTTTTTTTTTTTTTTTTTTTTTTTTTTTTTTTTTTTTTTTTTTTTTTTTTTTTTTTTTTTTTTTTTTTTTTTTTTTTTTTTTTTTTTTTTTTTTTTTTTTTTTTTTTTTTTTTTTTTTTTTTTTTTTTTTTTTTTTTTTTTTTTTTTTTTTTTTTTTTTTTTTTTTTTTTTTTTTTTTTTTTTTTTTTTTTTTTTTTTTTTTTTTTTTTTTTTTTTTTTTTTTTTTTTTTTTTTTTTTTTTTTTTTTTTTTTTTTTTTTTTTTTTTTTTTTTTTTTTTTTTTTTTTTTTTTTTTTTTTTTTTTTTTTTTTTTTTTTTTTTTTTTTTTTTTTTTTTTTTTTTTTTTTTTTTTTTTTTTTTTTTTTTTTTTTTTTTTTTTTTTTTTTTTTTTTTTTTTTTTTTTTTTTTTTTTTTTTTTTTTTTTTTTTTTTTTTTTTTTTTTTTTTTTTTTTTTTTTTTTTTTTTTTTTTTTTTTTTTTTTTTTTTTTTTTTTTTTTTTTTTTTTTTTTTTTTTTCCCCCCCCCCCCCCCCCCCCCCCCCCCCCCCCCCCCCCCCCCCCCCCCCCCCCCCCCCCCCCCCCCCCCCCCCCCCCCCCCCCCCCCCCCCCCCCCCCCCCCCCCCCCCCCCCCCCCCCCCCCCCCCCCCCCCCCCCCCCCCCCCCCCCCCCCCCCCCCCCCCCCCCCCCCCCCCCCCCCCCCCCCCCCCCCCCCCCCCCCCCCCCCCCCCCCCCCCCCCCCCCCCCCCCCCCCCCCCCCCCCCCCCCCCCCCCCCCCCCCCCCCCCCCCCCCCCCCCCCCCCCCCCCCCCCCCCCCCCCCCCCCCCCCCCCCCCCCCCCCCCCCCCCCCCCCCCCCCCCCCCCCCCCCCCCCCCCCCCCCCCCCCCCCCCCCCCCCCCCCCCCCCCCCCCCCCCCCCCCCCCCCCCCCCCCCCCCCCCCCCCCCCCCCCCCCCCCCCCCCCCCCCCCCCCCCCCCCCCCCCCCCCCCCCCCCCCCCCCCCCCCCCCCCCCCCCCCCCCCCCCCCCCCCCCCCCCCCCCCCCCCCCCCCCCCCCCCCCCCCCCCCCCCCCCCCCCCCCCCCCCCCCCCCCCCCCCCCCCCCCCCCCCCCCCCCCCCCCCCCCCCCCCCCCCCCCCCCCCCCCCCCCCCCCCCCCCCCCCCCCCCCCCCCCCCCCCCCCCCCCCCCCCCCCCCCCCCCCCCCCCCCCCCCCCCCCCCCCCCCCCCCCCCCCCCCCCCCCCCCCCCCCCCCCCCCCCCCCCCCCCCCCCCCCCCCCCCCCCCCCCCCCCCCCCCCCCCCCCCCCCCCCCCCCCCCCCCCCCCCCCCCCCCCCCCCCCCCCCCCCCCCCCCCCCCCCCCCCCCCCCCCCCCCCCCCCCCCCCCCCCCCCCCCCCCCCCCCCCCCCCCCCCCCCCCCCCCCCCCCCCCCCCCCCCCCCCCCCCCCCCCCCCCCCCCCCCCCCCCCCCCCCCCCCCCCCCCCCCCCCCCCCCCCCCCCCCCCCCCCCCCCCCCCCCCCCCCCCCCCCCCCCCCCCCCCCCCCCCCCCCCCCCCCCCCCCCCCCCCCCCCCCCCCCCCCCCCCCCCCCCCCCCCCCCCCCCCCCCCCCCCCCCCCCCCCCCCCCCCCCCCCCCCCCCCCCCCCCCCCCCCCCCCCCCCCCCCCCCCCCCCCCCCCCCCCCCCCCCCCCCCCCCCCCCCCCCCCCCCCCCCCCCCCCCCCCCCCCCCCCCCCCCCCCCCCCCCCCCCCCCCCCCCCCCCCCCCCCCCCCCCCCCCCCCCCCCCCCCCCCCCCCCCCCCCCCCCCCCCCCCCCCCCCCCCCCCCCCCCCCCCCCCCCCCCCCCCCCCCCCCCCCCCCCCCCCCCCCCCCCCCCCCCCCCCCCCCCCCCCCCCCCCCCCCCCCCCCCCCCCCCCCCCCCCCCCCCCCCCCCCCCCCCCCCCCCCCCCCCCCCCCCCCCCCCCCCCCCCCCCCCCCCCCCCCCCCCCCCCCCCCCCCCCCCCCCCCCCCCCCCCCCCCCCCCCCCCCCCCCCCCCCCCCCCCCCCCCCCCCCCCCCCCCCCCCCCCCCCCCCCCCCCCCCCCCCCCCCCCCCCCCCCCCCCCCCCCCCCCCCCCCCCCCCCCCCCCCCCCCCCCCCCCCCCCCCCCCCCCCCCCCCCCCCCCCCCCCCCCCCCCCCCCCCCCCCCCCCCCCCCCCCCCCCCCCCCCCCCCCCCCCCCCCCCCCCCCCCCCCCCCCCCCCCCCCCCCCCCCCCCCCCCCCCCCCCCCCCCCCCCCCCCCCCCCCCCCCCCCCCCCCCCCCCCCCCCCCCCCCCCCCCCCCCCCCCCCCCCCCCCCCCCCCCCCCCCCCCCCCCCCCCCCCCCCCCCCCCCCCCCCCCCCCCCCCCCCCCCCCCCCCCCCCCCCCCCCCCCCCCCCCCCCCCCCCCCCCCCCCCCCCCCCCCCCCCCCCCCCCCCCCCCCCCCCCCCCCCCCCCCCCCCCCCCCCCCCCCCCCCCCCCCCCCCCCCCCCCCCCCCCCCCCCCCCCCCCCCCCCCCCCCCCCCCCCCCCCCCCCCCCCCCCCCCCCCCCCCCCCCCCCCCCCCCCCCCCCCCCCCCCCCCCCCCCCCCCCCCCCCCCCCCCCCCCCCCCCCCCCCCCCCCCCCCCCCCCCCCCCCCCCCCCCCCCCCCCCCCCCCCCCCCCCCCCCCCCCCCCCCCCCCCCCCCCCCCCCCCCCCCCCCCCCCCCCCCCCCCCCCCCCCCCCCCCCCCCCCCCCCCCCCCCCCCCCCCCCCCCCCCCCCCCCCCCCCCCCCCCCCCCCCCCCCCCCCCCCCCCCCCCCCCCCCCCCCCCCCCCCCCCCCCCCCCCCCCCCCCCCCCCCCCCCCCCCCCCCCCCCCCCCCCCCCCCCCCCCCCCCCCCCCCCCCCCCCCCCCCCCCCCCCCCCCCCCCCCCCCCCCCCCCCCCCCCCCCCCCCCCCCCCCCCCCCCCCCCCCCCCCCCCCCCCCCCCCCCCCCCCCCCCCCCCCCCCCCCCCCCCCCCCCCCCCCCCCCCCCCCCCCCCCCCCCCCCCCCCCCCCCCCCCCCCCCCCCCCCCCCCCCCCCCCCCCCCCCCCCCCCCCCCCCCCCCCCCCCCCCCCCCCCCCCCCCCCCCCCCCCCCCCCCCCCCCCCCCCCCCCCCCCCCCCCCCCCCCCCCCCCCCCCCCCCCCCCCCCCCCCCCCCCCCCCCCCCCCCCCCCCCCCCCCCCCCCCCCCCCCCCCCCCCCCCCCCCCCCCCCCCCCCCCCCCCCCCCCCCCCCCCCCCCCCCCCCCCCCCCCCCCCCCCCCCCCCCCCCCCCCCCCCCCCCCCCCCCCCCCCCCCCCCCCCCCCCCCCCCCCCCCCCCCCCCCCCCCCCCCCCCCCCCCCCCCCCCCCCCCCCCCCCCCCCCCCCCCCCCCCCCCCCCCCCCCCCCCCCCCCCCCCCCCCCCCCCCCCCCCCCCCCCCCCCCCCCCCCCCCCCCCCCCCCCCCCCCCCCCCCCCCCCCCCCCCCCCCCCCCCCCCCCCCCCCCCCCCCCCCCCCCCCCCCCCCCCCCCCCCCCCCCCCCCCCCCCCCCCCCCCCCCCCCCCCCCCCCCCCCCCCCCCCCCCCCCCCCCCCCCCCCCCCCCCCCCCCCCCCCCCCCCCCCCCCCCCCCCCCCCCCCCCCCCCCCCCCCCCCCCCCCCCCCCCCCCCCCCCCCCCCCCCCCCCCCCCCCCCCCCCCCCCCCCCCCCCCCCCCCCCCCCCCCCCCCCCCCCCCCCCCCCCCCCCCCCCCCCCCCCCCCCCCCCCCCCCCCCCCCCCCCCCCCCCCCCCCCCCCCCCCCCCCCCAGAAACCCATTATTGGTCTAAAACCCTTTTTGGATTCAAAAACTTAAATTAAATCCCCCCAGTTTTATGATAAAATTTTTATGCATCACTAAGCACACCATTTTATGCCCAAAACACTCCTTACACCTGTTGACTAAAAACCTTTTGGTCAACACAAAAAAAAAACCTAACCCTTTTTAACTCCCTCCTCCCCTTCCCTGATCTTGTATAAAACCCATTATTAATTTATCCCACCCATTTTTGGGATAAAATTCAACCACATATTAAAACCAAATTCGGGGAATGAAAAACTACTTTATAAAACCCCTATATTTATACACCAAATATATTATGAATCAATAAAATAAAAATCACAAAATTTTGGGAAAACACAATTTTTGACATCCCCCCTTTTTGAAAATCAGAATATACCTTCACCCCCCCCAAAAAACCCATGTTAAAGGCCCGAAATTTTGACATCCACAAAAAGCAGGAAGCCAAAATTGGCAAAACCCTCTCCAGTACATAAATTTTAAAATTTTTAAAATAAAATTTTTACAAAACCCAATTGAAAATCTCCTCTAAAAACCCCCCCAATTTTTTTCCCACCAAAATTAAACACACCCTTTATCGAACATACACCCACGGGTTTTTAAATTCAAACCACTATATTATCAAACCCCCTTGTTGACAAAAACAACTTTTACACAACCCCATATTATACTTTACAACCCAAGAAAAAAACACAACTTTTAAAGGACATCCCCCCAAAATATTGGGCCAAAATTTTAACTACCCACCCCCCCCCCATTTTGTGAACAAACCCCTTATATGAATCAAACTAATTTTTCCCCCTCAACCCATTTTTTTACAAAATTCACTTATTTGATAAAACCCCTTTTTTTCAAACATCCACCCAATGTAGTAGAATCAACCAAAATATTACATCCTAATTAAACAACAACCCCCCCCTTTAAAAAAAACCCCAAACTCATGACCCCCCCTTTTTTCATGCATCACAAACGTTATCACACCTTCATGTACCTCAATTTATTATGATAATAACCCCCAAATTTTGATACCCCCAAAACTAAATAATAAATATTCTAGAAAACAACCCCCCTTTATAAAAATGTTCCAAAACCCCATAAGGGGAAACCCCCCCCCACTTATATGCATCCTACCATTTTACATCCACCCGAAACTGCAAGACCCATTTTTTAACACATCTGAATTTACAAACTTAAAAAAAACCCAAATTTAAATTATGACCCCCCCGTTTAACATCAACCCTATGTGAACACCCATTATTTATGACACATACCTTATTTTAAATAAACACTTTCGCCACACATTCTTTTGAATCCCACATTGGAAAAACACAAAAAAACCCCAAAAGGCCCTTGCCATTATGCGAAAGGACATCAACCAATTTTAGAAAACAATTTAATTTTGGCCATACACTTTTTAAAGACACACATCACATTATGGCATGAAATATGGGAAAAAAACTCTAAACCCCCAAAATTTTTTTAATTTCCACACTTTTAGTTTTTCATATCTTTAAAAACCCCAAAAAAACCCCCCCAGGGTTTCCCCCTTTCTGATATCAACCCACTGTTTTGTTTCATCAAACCCCAAAACTTTTCAAAAACCCCTTTGTAAAAACCCAAAATCTTTAAAAACAATAAAAATTAACATCAAAAATTTTATGAAAAAAAAAATTAAATGTCACCCAGTTTTGGGACATCAATCCCCCCTTTTTCCAGCCCGCCTTTTTTCTCAACCCTTTTTAAAAAACCAAAATTTTTAAAACCCAATTCACTAACTGTGAATCCATCCAAAATATTTATGACATCACCCCCTATAACAAAAACCCTTTTTTAATTCCCAAAACCGGGAAAACCCTTTTGCACACAAGTTTTCCATGCTTCAAGAAACCGAAAATTTTTTTTATTAAAACCCCAAAATTCCCCCCAAAACCCCCCCGGGGGGCCCCCCTCCAAAACCCCACAAGGGTAATTAAAACCACATTATAACATCCCCCCCTGTTATCATCACCAATTTTGACACCAAAACCCCTTAAAAAACACACCCTTTTGGGGAACATAAAAAATTGACACCCAAAACCCATAAACCCTTCACTTCTTACAACCACACCCCTTTTACACAACCCCTATATAAAATTTTTTTGAATGAAAACCCCCCTTTTTTAAAAATTTTTTCAAAACTTTTCCGAAGCCCCAGGTTTTGAACATACCAATTTTTTGAACATCCATGTTTTAATCCCCCAAACTTTTTTAGAAATCTATCACTTTTTTAAAAAACAACAATCCTTTTTAAAAACATATTTTCCCATTTCAGGAAAAGACTTTGCTCCACCACTTTATTTTAAAACCTTTTAAGGTGACTCCACCAAAAAATTTTTAAACACAACCTTAAAAGGACAACCCACTTTTATGAAAACCCCCCAATTTAATGACACAAATGCCGTTCCAAAATTTCCCCCCTATCCCCATTTTTTTTACCCCCTTTTTTTTAACCCAAAATTTGAATCCAAACCCATTTTTTTAAAAACCCTAAATACAAAACCCAAAACCCACTTTTATGATTTCACACCACTTTAGTATACTTTTTCCTTTAAAATTCATACACCAGGAATTTGGTAAACCAAAACCCCAAAAATTTTTTCCCCCAAATTTTTAAATTTCAAATCCCCTTATCTGTGCATCAACCATTATTTTTATCAACCCCCCCTTTATAAATCACAACACTTTGTATGCACCAAATTCAAAAAACAAAAAAAGCTTTTGCTCACCCCCAAATTAGCAAAACCCCCCGTATATTTTAAACCAAATAAATGAAAAACCCCCTTTCAGGAAACAAAAAGCTTCCTGAACTCCCCCCCGGGAACCCCTTTACACAATCCCCTTTTTCTTTACCCTGAGAACATCCAAAACATAATCGAAAATTTACACTGGACTCAAACCATAATAAAACCACTTTTGACCATACAATTTTTAACATCACCCCCCAAATTATACATCTCCCCTTAAAGGCATAAACACCCCCTTATGACATCCACCAAAAATTTTGGACATCACCCCAAATTTAACATCAACCCACGTTTTGTAATTCACCCTTATTGATATAAAAACCACGTTTAAAAAACAAAAACTTATTGACCATCCATCCTTCCCATTTTTTATCAACCCACTTATGTGAAAAAAAACTAAAGGGAAAAAAACCCATTTTTTAATCCAATTGATATACCCACCCCCATTTTACAAAAACACTTTTTCCCCAAACAATTTTTTATACACCCATTAATGACAGCACTTTTCCCTTTTTCCCCCCCTTTTTCACCCCCCAAATTTAAAATCAAACCCCATTTAAGACATAAAAAACCCTTTTATATGACACCCTATAACAAATAAACCACATCCACTTTTTATTTTCCCCCAAAACTCTAGCATCACACCCTTGATTCATGCATCCAAACAATTTGAATCCCCCCTGCCCCCCCCAACTTTTAATTTTTTCACCGCTTTTTAATAAAACCCATTTTTTTTTAAAAAATTTTTAAATTAAACCCCCCCTTTTAAAAAAACTTTTTTAAACCTAAATGTATTCATCATCCCCCCCCTTTTAAACAAAAACCATATTTGACATCACACCCGTAAAAAAAAAACCAAATTTTAAACGCATCCAAAACTGCACTAATTTAAAAAAAAAAATTATCTGTACACTGCCCCACTTTTTATCTTTTCCTCTTGGAACACACAACAATGAGCTAAAAGTTAATTGACTTAAACATTTTTCCCCCCTTCATTTTTAATCATAAAAAATTAAAAACACACAACACTATTAACATCAATCATAGTAAAAACCATTTTAGGCATCATCCCCCTTTTAATCCAAAACCTTTATTTACTCAAATTTTTTTTAAAAACCCATTCCAAAGGGAAACCACTTGGAAAAACCAAAAAATTTTTACCCCTTTTTTTTAAATCACCCGATTTAACAACATTTTAATTTGGACCCCAAAATTTTATGCCCAAAACCTTTGCTCCACCAACTTGTTGAACCCCCCCCACTTTTTTAAACCCCCCCCAAGAAAAATTTTTCCAAACCCATTTTTTTGACACATCCACTTTCTTTAAAATAAAAAATTTTAAAAAAACACCCTTTATGACATCACACCTTTTTATTATACTTCAATACTTTATGAATCAATCCACTTATTATCCCACTTTTTGGCATCACACCCCTTCTTATCACACCAATATTTTTCCTTAAAAAATTTTTTTAAATAAAATTTAAAAAAAAAAAATAAAACCTTGTTAACCCCACCAAAAAACTTTCAACTTTTCCCACACCCATTACAAGAAAACCAATTTTTTTACTCCCCCTTCGGTGACATCCCCCCTTACTTTCCCCCAAACCTCTGGGGGTTACACCATCGTAAAATCCAATTTAAGGGGAATAAAAACCCCTATTAAAAAACCCCCCTTTAACACACCATAGGAAATACACCAATTATTATGAAAACCAACCTATAGGGAAACTAACAAAAACCTTTGCATCACAAAAAAGTGTATTCCCCCACTCTTTAAACATCCCCCACCTTTGACATCCCCCCGCAAAATAACATCTTTCCATAAAACATCAACCCCCTTTATACAAAACCCCTTTTTAAAGACACACCCCAAAAATTTTGACATCAATCCACTATTTGCACCCAAACCAATGTTTAAAAAAAAATTACCTTTGTTTTTTTAAAATCTTCATAAAATAACAACCCAATCCCTTTAAAAAACCTTTTCCCATTTAGACAAAACATTGGTCTCACACAACTTTCCAATATCACCCCCGGGTATTTTTCCACACCCAAAAAAAATTTTCTCAAACAAAAAAAGGCATACTCCACTTTTAAGTTAAAAATTTAAATAATGACACAAATCACTAACCCAGATATTTTCCCTTTTTCAACATTTCTTTTTTTCCAAAACCCCTTTTTTGTTCAAGCTTTTTAATACACAACCCAAAATTATAAAACATTTTAAAAAAACCCCATCCACTTTTAGTTTCAACCATTATATACTTTAACCTTGTTTAAAAAAACGCAAAAATAACACAAAACAAAAAATTTACACCACCCCATTTACCCCCTCCATTTACTTGCATCACCTTTTTTTTTCCACACCCCTTGGGGAAATATCCAACCCAGAAACACCCAAATTTGGGGAAAAACAAAACCCTTTATACATCAACCCCAATATCATCACACCCAGAATTTTATGACACAACCTAATATGAAAAACCCATCCTTTTCGGGACAACAAAAATTTACCCCCTACTTTTCCCCCACTTTTGAAAATAACCACTTTTTCCCAAAAAAAAATTTTTGCCCCCTAGGGCCCAAAAAACAAACTACAATTTTACCAGGGAAAAAACACTGAAACCTTTAAAATTTATTTTAAATTTTAAACCAAACCTATTAGAAACAACCCCCTTATATGGCATCAATCCAAAAAAAAAAACATTTTTCCCCTTATTTGGAAAAGACTTTATCTGTCTCCCCCCCCACTTTTTAATTCAACCCTTATTAATAAAACCCAACTTGTTAAGCAAACATAAACCATTACATAAACCATCCAATTTTTTTGGGATACACCCACTTACAGAAAAAACCCCTAAATGTAACCACACTTTTCATATGTAGGGCACAAACCTCATGAACCCCCCAGCTGTTAAAATAAAACATTATTTTACATCAAAGCAAAATTTACTCACCTCCACCCTTAAATTCAACATTCATTTTCTCCAAAACCCTTAACAATAAAAAACCCCCAAAAAAAATCACCCAAAATTTAACCCTAAAACTTTTGACATCCTCCATGTAAATCTTGCATAAACCCCCCCTGTATTACAAACCACGTAAATAATCCCCACTATGTCACTATTAGTGTTCCACTGTAACTATGACAAGACACCTACTAAGTTTTAGACATCATACTCGGTATATCTGACATCTCACATGGTGTATGAATGACAACACTACCACTGTATCTGATATCACTGCACCCACTCTGTTTATGACATCATATCCAATCTATGTGATATCACACACAATGTATGTATGACTACACTAGCTCTATATCTGACTTGAAA
The DNA here is from genome assembly GCA_020976825.1 of Odocoileus hemionus. Taxonomy (NCBI): domain Eukaryota; kingdom Metazoa; phylum Chordata; class Mammalia; order Artiodactyla; family Cervidae; genus Odocoileus; species Odocoileus hemionus. The sequence continues at coordinate 15,905 of JAJLRB010000085.1, forward strand.
CACATTCTTTCTGCCATCACATTCATCGTGTAAGTCATCACACACGCTCTGTGGAAAACATCACAACTACTATGTGAGACATCACAGGTGGCATACGTATGCCATCCTATGCAGTATACAGGACATCATATCCACACTTTATGACAACAATCCTTAGTATTTATGACATCATATGCACTGTTTTCAAGACATCACATGCACTATATATGGCATGACACCTACTGTGTGATATCACATTCACTCTATATGTGACTTCTCACAATGACTGTTTCTATGATATCACACACAGTACGTTTATGACATATCTACTTTATATGGCATCACACAGAGTGTTATGACCACACAACCCATTGCGTGCTTTCACAGCAACTGTGTCTGATATCCAATATATGTATGATATCACATTCACTATATCTGTGACATCCTATATACCCACTATATTTTTGACATCATACCCAGTATATATATATATGACATCACAACACTTCGTGTGTTGATGTCACCACACTCAGCATAGGTATGACAACATTTGCACTATTACAGATGTCATCACGTCACGCGGCCATGATATCTAAGCAAACCGCAGTAGTATTTTTTATGTCACATCCACTTCAGGCATGACATCCCATCGCACCCACTGTATCTTTGGCCCCACAACCTCTCCAGGGATATCACAGCCACTTCTGCATGAAATCATCCCAACTATATGGTGTTGATAATCATATATACACTAAAATTAAATACTCAACTATATATAACAACATCAAATCCGCTATTCTTTATATCATCACCAAACTGGATCGTATGACCAACTGAATAGAGACGCAAACCATCTATATATGAAACCTACAATCCCAGTATGCACGTGGAAACATATACACTAACAACATGTGACATCACAACACATCTATGAGTGTCATTACAACCTACTTGGTGACTACATCACC
>JAJLRB010000086.1:0-35224 GCA_020976825.1 Odocoileus hemionus
AAATTTTAAAAGGAGAAGACACTTCCAAATTCAAGTCTGTGAGGCCCAATCACCTGAAGACGCAAAACCAATACATAACAACACAAAAAAATGAAAACTATAGGACCATATATCACTTGATGAACATTAGATGGGCAAAAATCCTCAAGCAAAATTTTAACTAAGAGAATTCAGGCAACACATCAAAAAGCTCTACTAACCCTGATCATGTTTGTGTTATGATTCCAGGGATTCAATGATTCTTTCAAAAGATGGTCAGAACTAAAAGCCTCTGTGAATCTAAAATTCAGGCGACGCGCATTTAATGATTTACTAGAATTCTTCCAACAAATGGGCATAGATAGGGAACCTACCGTTCAATCATAGTAACGGCCAATACATAGATAAGGCCTATCAGCATAATCCTTACGTCTCCATGTTTGAAAAACGTGAAGAGCATTCCCCCCCAAATCATGAACTAAGACTATGGTTGTCGCCCGTTTCACCACTTAATTTATTTCAACAATATGTTCTGGAAAGTCCTAACTATAGGCTATGACACAGAAGAAGAAAGCAATCAATACAAGAATTTCGGCTAGATCAAGAAAAGAGGTAAAGCTCGTCGACTTCTGGTCAGATGTAAAATGATAAGCTGTACAATAGAAAACCCTTAAAGAGTGTTATCTAGAAAATTACTAGAGATAATTCACTGAGAATTTAGGGCAAAGTTGGGCAGGAAACAATCTCAATAACACAGAAAATCACCTTGCATTTCTAAATACTTTAACAAGTGTACAAATATCAGATTAAGAGATAATTAAGGAATCAAGTCCTGTTGCACGCACTGCAAGAAAAAGATATTAAATATCTTAGGAAGAAATACATTAGCAGCTCTAATAGATCTAAAGTAAACAGTAACACAGAATAATGAAAAAACACTTAAGTGAATAGAAAATGCAAAGGGATGATAATAAAGCAAATGGGCAGAGACATTCCATTGTTCCTGTGTCAGGAAGAATGCAATATCAGCATAAGATCAATTACTACCAAGATGCAGATCTACAGATTCAACACAATCCCTATCAACATTACCTAAAGGGCACTTTTCACAGACTAGGAATAAAAAATTCACACTTTCATATGGGGAATACTCAAAGACCCATGACTACCATAAGCAGTCTGAGAAAGAAGTAATGGACAGCTAGAGGAATCAACCTTTCTTGATTCAGATTATACTTATGCAAAGCTACAGTGCATCAAGACAGTATGGTACTAGTGGCCTAACAAAACAGAAATATAGACCAGATGGAATAAGATCAAATGCTCAGAAAAGTAACGAACCCATGGCACCTATCGGGGTCCTATTTTTGACTAAAGGAGGCAAGGAAACTACAATGGGCATAGAGCAGTTATCTTTAATATATGGTGCTGTGAAACCTAGAACAGCTTTATGTCAAAGAATGAAAATATGAACAACCTATCTTAAACAGCCATACACAAAGATAAACCTCAAAATGGATAAAGACCTAACTGTAAGACATAGAACTCTAAACTCTTGAGAGGAAACAGGGGGCAGAGAACACTCGATTGGCATAAATCAAAGAGATGCTCAAACACACTCAATTATCAGAGAAATGGGGCAAATCCATAAGCCACAACGAGTTATCCCCCACCCCATTAATCACGCCCAAGACAGTATGCGCTGGGCTATCCAAAAAGTCTACAAAGCAATAAACTGGCTTAGGGAGAGGTGTGATGGAGAAAAGGGAAAGCCGCTCTTACACTGTTGGTGGAAATGCAAAATTAGTACAGACGCTACAGATGGGAACAGTGTGGAGATTTCTTAAAAAACTGGAAATAGAAACTGCAAGTACAACCACCCAGCAATCCCACTTCTGGGCATGCCTCACACTGGGGAAAACCAGAATGCTGAAATGCAGACACGTGTACCCCAGTGTTCATCGACAGCACTGTTTACAATAGCCAGGACGATGGAAGCAACCTAGATGTCCATCAGCAGACAAATGGATAAGGAAGCTATGGTGCATATACACCATGGAATATTACTCAGCCATTAAAAAGAAACATTTGAATCAGTTCTAATGAGATAGGATGAAACTGGAGTCCTATTATACAGAGTGAAGTAAGTCCAGAAAGATAAAGACCAACACAGTATATCTAACGCATATATAGTTGGAATTTAGAAAAGATTTGGTAACAAAGACCCTATAATGCAAGGGACAGCGAAAGAGAAACAGATGTATAAAGAACAGACTTTTGGCCTCTGTGGGAGAAGGCAAGGGTGGGATTGTATTTGAGAGAATAGCACTGAACATGTATATTATCATTTGTGAAATAGATCAGCCAGTCAGGTTGGATGAATTGAGACAAGGTGCTCAGGGTGGTGGCACTGGGACGACCCTGAAGGGGAAGGGATGGGGAGGGAGTCCCTGGGAGAGGAGAGGAATTGGGGGGGTAGGAGCGGGAAGAGGGTAGTCAGGATGGGGAACCACATGTACAGTTCCGTGCTGATTCATGTCAATGTGTGGCAAAAACCACTAAAATACTGTAAAGTATATTAGCCTCCAATTAAAGTAAATAAAGTATGTAAATAAAAAGAATAAATAAAGCATATGAAATGTAGTCAATATCACACACCAAAAAGAAGAAGCTATCTCAAATAGTGTTTCTTTTTACAGCGTGAGGAGTAGTCCATTTGTATATGTAACACAACATCTTTATCCATTGCATCTGTCAGTGGACATCTAGGTTGCTTCCATGGTTCTAGATGTATTGTAAATAGTGCTATCGTAAACAAAGTGATGATATTTGGGTCTTGGTTTTTCACTTTTGGTTTCCTTAGGGTATATGTATAGGAATGAAATTGCTGGGTCATATGGTGTTTTTATTCCTAGTTTTTAAGGAATCTCCATACCGACTTCCATAGTGGCTGTATCAATTTACATTCTCATCAACAGTGCAAGAGTTTCTTCCCTTTTCTCCACACCTCATCCAGCATTTTTTGTTTTAGAACTTTCTGATGATGGCTACTCTGGCAGTGTGAGGTGAGAAAAATGGTACTGAAGAATTTATTTACAGAGCAGCAATGAGAAACAGACATAGAGAATAGACATATGGACATGGGGAGAGGGGAGGAGAGGGTGAGATGTAGGGAAATAGTAACATGGAAACTTACATTACCATATGTAAAATAGATAGCCAACGAGAATTTGCTCTATGGCTCTGGAAACTGAAACAGGGGCTCTGTATCAACCTAGAGGGTTGGGTGAGTGATGGGAGGGAGGTTCTAAAGGGACCCAATATACGTATACTTATGGGTTTATTCATGTTGATGTTGAAAGAAAACAACAAAATTCTCTAAAAGCAGAATATCGTCTTCAATTAAAATATAAATAATTTTAAAAATTAAGGCAGTGTTGAGAGTTGCAGAAATCAGAAGGAAGTATCAAGAGAAAATAATATTTTCCAAAGGTACTAAGAGTACAATCATACATAGATGTAGCCTTACTTTGGTACTGGCTGCTGTCTCTTTAAGTCATCTTCAAGATATGTGTTGATTCAAAATGTAGTCACAACCTCTTATGTCAGATCCTGTGGAAGCTAAAGGAAATAATAGCGGTAAACTGTATATTTTATTTAAATGAGGCTGAAGGCACAAAATGGACTTCAAAACCTCATAAAGAAAGTAGGGACCCCTATATCCTTGTGTAAATGGCATTAAGCATACCAGCTGATTTCAACCGTGGATGTAAAGCTATCAGGCCCAAATTACACCAAAGTTTGGAAACAAAAAATAAATAAAAAAGGTATCCAGTAGTCTCTGGGGGAAGATTAGAACACATCAAATAGAAGTTTGATTTGGCCTTTATTATGCATTTAAAAAAATGAATGTGATTTTAAAAAAAAGCATATTCAAAAGACAAAAATTCAAGAATGGGTCAATATCTTTGGAGGGGAAGAAAACAGTACAAAAGAGAACCTATTCTGAGTACGGTCATTATACAGGTATTAAATGAAGAGCATCAAAATAATTATGCTTAATACTCAATAAGCTAAATATGAAAAGGTCAGACATACAGCAGCAGAAAAAAAAAAAGGGGACATTGAAATCATAAACAGCAATCAATGAAAACTCTAGAATTTAACAAATACAGAATTGAATTAAGAACTCAATAGACTAACTGAAAATTCTATATATTAAGTTGACCATCAGCAAAATAAAAAGTGCTTGGCTGGCTGCTGTCTAAGTGTCTGCTTCAGTCATGTGCCTCGAGCTCTGTTAAACATTGGAAAGTATAACACGACTTATAAAATGAAAAGTAAAAACTATGAAACTCCAAAATATGAAACAACAATAAAAGTATTACATCATACGAGGGCTATGCATATGTAGCTAAAATATATAAACTTAGGGCTATTCTTTGCTGGGTAAATTTATTAGGCATAATAGTTAGGCTAGAAGGCAGGAGCTTTGGGCATATTGTGAGTATTAATGAAGGCTTTTATGGCTTCAGTATCTTTGCTAGGCTCTGAACCGATGGAGCAGAGGCAAGAGCAGAAATGAGGGTAACAAAGAATACATTAAGAAATAACAGTAGAGCACTTTTTGAAACTAATAAAAAAACATCAAGTTACAGTTTCAAGATTTACTATGAACTAGGGTAAGCATGAAGAAACTTGAAGAAAATCAAGCCTATAGGCAAAAGAAAAGAAAGCAAAAACAAGCCAGTCAAAAGAAAAAAAACCACAAAGAGCCAGATAAAACGAAGAGAGAAGAAATGACATTTTCAAAGGAATGACTAAAATAACTGACAAAACGTGACTCTGTATTCATCAAAAATGACTCCTTCAAAACTGAAGGCTTAAATATACAGTACAAATAAATGACAGAGAAATTATCAGCGCTAAAAACTTCATATGTAATACTGAAGGAAGGCTCCATATAATGAGTTTAAAGGAAAGTGAAAGGACGGCAAGCCAGCAGATAGGAAACATAATTCACAATTGGTAACTACTGTTGAACAATTAGAATAACATTCTCCTTTCGCTGAATATTAAGAATAAGACTAGTGCTAGCCTTCTCTACTGTCCATTCTATTTACCATGTGTGCAGAGTCTAATTCAGTAGCAAAAGACAAAAAGATGAAAAAAATAAAAAGTACATTGATTCATAGATCAATTACATTTATATGAATTTGAAAAGCATTAAAAATAGGAATAATGAAATTAAAACGCCATGATTTGTACCATGGCACTAGTAATCAAAGAACCTGTCTGCGCAATGTAGGAGACGCTTAAGAGACATGTGTTTGATCCTCCTGGGTCAGAGAAGATCTCCTGAGAAGGGAATGGCAAAGCCAGCGTCCAGTATTCTTGCCTGAGAATCCAGTGACAGAGACCTGTGGGCTTATAGATCCATACAATGAAGACCACAAAAAGTCATGACATGACTTGAAGTGACTGAGCACATAGCAGACAAAAGCAGGATAAGAAAATTCCTGTATGGCATTAGCAGTCAGTTTATAGGGAAGAAGGCTGAAAGGTTGATGGAGGGACTCAATAGAGGCATAAAAGAATATTTCTGAGTATGTGCTGCGATTCTTCTTGATCTATACGTTGATATAGCATAGGGATGTTCGACTAGTTGAAAAATTATTCAACGCCGTACAGTATACTTTGACCAAAAAGCTTGTGTTATATGCAATACAAGCACATAAATGCATAAACATGAAAAAAAACAAGGGCTATCGCAGCATTAACAGTTTTCATCATGAGTGGAGTTGTTTTCTAGAGGCATGTGTCCATACCTATCAAACCAAGTTAAAAAACTCACATAGTTGAGCCATCTATTAATTTTTGAGTTCACTATAGTCACATGAAAATATTAACAATTATTCTGGCATAGTGGAATAAGAGTATGGTTTTTATTATCCATTGTTTATATATTTCTAGAATGTTTAACAATCAAAGAGTTTGCTTATGAAGTGGGGAAGATGAAAATTACTTTTTTGAAGAAAAATTAATTAGCGCAATACAACAAAAGAAAATACCACCCACTAGTAATATAGATAATACAATAGCAATCAGTGAGATTCACTGTTCTGCTGCTGAAGACTAAGAAGTTCACCAACAACTACTACAGATGGTTACTTTGTGAGGCCAGTGACATGGTACCTTTCTAGCTGTTTTTCTCGAGACATCATGAGTGGTTTAATAAAATGAAGACTTGTTATTAATGAGAAAGTATAAAATTAGATGCTGATATCTGGACTGATCTAAATGTTCATATTTGGTTAAATGCCAATTTTTAGTTACAAGCTGGCCATGTTTGTTCTCTATTGGACATAAACAAATCTTGCTAGAGGGTCCTCTGAAACTTATGAACCATTAAATGGATCACAAAAAATGGTCATTATCCACATTTTTATCTAATCACAAAAAAATATCAAGGCACTAGACTGTCTTCAAGAATTGTAAACAATGCCCTCTCTTGGGCTAACATAGAGAATTGCTACTTCTAAAAACATAATTCACAATTCAGATCTAATTCTTCATTAAGGCGCTTCCTTACTTACAGACAGAGATTTATTGAATATGCATTGACATAATAATTACCACCTGATACATGACTAGATTTTTTTAGCTTTCAATCAAAAGAGAAACCTTCTACCTTCTTAGGACACTCTCGTTCCGAAATCACCTCACAAATTTCTTCTATATCCTAAGAAAGCTTTTGCCTAAGTTCCTTTATTAAGATACTCATGTTTTCGCCTTGTTAGGGCACTGTCACTGAAACATAGTAATAAACTCAATTTCCTAAATTCAAGTATGTTCATGTGAAAGATTTTCTTGATGGGCACTGTCACAGCTCATCGTATAGATGGATCTATTTACTTGACAGTTGTTAAAAAGACTAAGCTTTATTGTGCAATACTGCAATGTTGGTGAGACTCATAGTTAAATTTCTCATGCAGCAGGCACTTGAGTAAAAAAAAAAAAAACTAAACAAATTTTTTTTTTTGTTTCCTTTAAACTAATTAGTAAACATAAATGAGAATTAGTTTATGTTGGGGTAAAACTCTACTTACTGTGTGTGATAATTTAAATGCAGGCCTGACGCTTATATAATATAAATTCACAATTTGTAGTCCAGATGTTGAAACATTTCAAGTTGATATCTCAAGATACGAACCGAAAAATTAAAAATCTAGACGTTGTAAAAAAAAAGTTATCTTCCAGCAACCTGTGATAACCGCATAGGATATTCGGCGGATAGATGGTGAGGACAAGGGGGGAGGGTAAACCTGGTGTCTGCAGTCGGCACCAGGGTCATCAAAGAATTCATGACATGACTGAGCAAACTGAAGCAGACATTAACCTTGCTAGGTCATCAAGATAGGTCTTGATTTTTTAAATCCATTCCCATATCACTTGTCCACATTTGATTGGGGATTCTAATCCACTAACATTGAAAGCAATTAGTATTAGGTAGAGGGACTTACTAATGCCATCTTAATATTCTTGATTTCGGACTGTCTTTGTAGTTCCCTTTTGTTCCTTTCTCTCTCTTAGCTAATCATTTGTGAAATAGTAAATTTTCTGGAGTGGTATGGCTATGATTCGCCGTTCTCTTTATCAATTGATTTAATATAGGTTTTTGTTTTGTGCTTTGAATGAAACATCTTATTTTAGAAAAAGAGTCTATTATTTTACATTAACAAGTTTAAGATTACTTTTCAGAAACTTATACCATGATTCCACTTCTCGCCCTCACGCAACATTTTATGTTTACATATCTTTTAATATTGTGTATTCCATGACAATTATATAACTATAGTTATCTTTAATATTTTTAATCGTCTGTAACTTTATAATATAGTGGTTAACATAACACTATAATTATTTAAAGTTTAATCAGGAAAATATGATTATATATGTATTTAAATTTACAGTGTGTTTTATATTTTCTAGGGGGGGGGGGGGGGGGGGGGGGGGGGTTCTCAAATTACTAACGCAACACTCTTTTCATTTCAGTCCAAAAAACTCCTTCAGTCTATTTCTTATAACATGAATGGCCGTATCATAGTGGTGATAGACTGCGCCTCGAGGCTTTAGTTAGCTGAGAAGACTTTCTGAAGGAAGAACATTGCGCAATGTGAATTATTCTTGGTGGTTAGCACTTTGAATATATCAACACTAGTCTCTCGCTGGCCTGCAAGTTGCTGCTGAGAAATCAGGCACTGATAGCCACATGAAGGCAGTCAGTTAGTCACTCAGGTTTCGGGAGAGAACAGGTCGGCTCCAGATTGTATCCAACTCTTTGTGACCCCATGGACTTGCAGTCACGACCAGGCTTATTCCCTGTGCACCCGGGGGGTTGTTAAAACCAACCCGATCATGAGATCCTCCTTAGAGCTTACTCAAACTATCATGTCCATCGCGTTGGTGATCCCACCCAACCACCTCATCCTACTCTGTGTGGTCGTCCCTTCATCGCTCCTGCCTTGTCATCTTTCCAAGCAATGAGGCCTTTTATCATTGTATCAGTTCAACTTTCGGCCTCGAGTGGCCAAGTACTACTGAGTTTCAGGCTTCCTCGTCCAGCTCCTTCCATATTGAAATATCAGGACTGATTTCCATTATGGATTTTCTGGTTTGATCTCCTGCAGTCCTAACAGACACTCAAGAATCTTCTCCATACACAACTATCACAGCTCAAAAGGCATCAATTCTTCCAAGTCGTTTCTTAGCTTTATGCAGTCAGTCTGAAGGCTATATAGCTGGTACGTTTATAGTTCGAGAATTCTCTCATTCATATATGACTACTGAAAAACGCTGGATAGCTTTTGACTAGGTGGATCTTTGTTGGCAAAGTAATGTTTCCTGCTTTATTAATATACTTCTAAGTTGGTCTATAGCTTTTCTTCTCGAGGAGCAAGTGACTTTTAATTTCGTGGCTACAGTCACCCATCTGCTAAGGCGTTTTAGAGCTCAAAAAAAAAAAAAGCGGGGGGGGGGGGGGGGGGGGGGGGGGGGGGGGGGGGGGGGTGGGGGCAGTCTGTCATCTCTTCCATTGTTTTCCCCATTGTTTGCAATGAATTAATAGACTGGAGTGCGCTTGAGCTTAAGTTTTCTGAGAATAGCTGAGTTTAAGCCCAGCTTTCTCATTCTTCTGCCTCTTTCTGTTCTCATCATCAGGGGCTCTTTAACTTACTCTTCCACTTGCTGCAATAAGGCGGTGGTGTCATTTGCACATATTGAGGTTATTGATTATTTCCTCCCCAGCGATCTTGATTCCAGCTTGTGTTTTCATCCAGACCGGCAGGGCATTCACATGAGTGTAACTTTCTGCGTAAAATTAAATAAGCAGGTGACACTATACAACCCCCTTGATCATACTCTTTCGCCAATTTGAACCAGTCTGTTTTTTTTTCATGGCGCAGTGTCTAACAGTTGTTTTTGACAACTGCATAGAGATTTCTCAGGAGGCAGGTAATGTGGTCTGGTATTTCCTATTCGTTGTAGAATTTTCCAACAAGTTTGTTGTGATTGCTAGCATTAGTCAAAGTGCTTTGTGCGTAACAAATAAAGCAGGAAGTAAATGTTTATGCTGGAACTGTCTCTTGTGCCTTTTTCCTATGGGATCCTAATGGATGTTGGCACATTTTGATTTCTGGTTCCTCTGGGACTTTCTGACATCCTTTTAACATCTGGAAAAGTTCACAGTTCGAGCATACTATTGAAGCCTGGCATTGTAGAATTTTGAACATCACTTTACTAGTGTTGTAAGATGAATGCAATTGTGAGTGTAAGTTTGAAGCATTCTTTGTTGATTGCCCTTCTTTGGGAGTAGGACTCAACTGGAATTTCAATCACAATCCATCCATTAGGCTTTGTATCCTAAGTGATGCTTCGCTAAAGCCCCACTTGATTTCACACATTCCAGGATGTCTGGCTCTAGTGAGTGCTTCACATCCCGACCAATCATGAAAATTCTGGGTCATGAAGAATCTTTTTTGTAAGGCAGTTCTTCTGTGTTTCTTGCCCTACCAGGTAGCATAAGTAGTCAGTCTTATATATCTCTGGCTTCTGTTTGGAGGTCCATACGCATTTCTGTTCCTTTACTTGTGGCCCTTCTTTGTATGAAATATTCCCTTGACATCTTAATTCTCTTGAAGAGATTCTCTAGTATTTCCCATCTGTTTTTTCCTCTATATCTTTGCACTGATCGACTGAGGAAGCTTTTGCTTATCTCTGTGCTTGCTATTTTTGGACTCTGAATTTCAAATGGTATCATCGTTCATTTTCTCCTTTGCCCTTTAGGGGCTTCCCTTTCTTTTCCAGCTATTGTAAGGCTCCTCAGACAACCATTTGCCTTTTTTAACATTTCTTTTGGGGATGAGTATGATGCAATGGGGCCTCTTGTACAATGTACATGAACTCCCTGGTCCATAGTTTCTTCAGGCACTCTGTCAATCAGATTCCTAATCCTTAATCTATTTGTCACTTCCACGGTATATAAATCATAAGGGATTTGATTTTAGGTAGAGTCATGACTGAATGGTTTATTAACTAGTGTTTTCCCTTACTTTCCTTCAATTTTAAGTCGGAATTTGGGCAGATAACGGAGTACATGATCTGAGCTACACAGTCATCTCCCCAGTCTTGTTTTTTTCTGACTTATTAGAGCTTTTCCATCATGGCTGCAAAAGAATATATTCGATCTGGCTTCACAAGCCTTGGGTGAGAGTCTCTCATTTTTGTTTTTTGTATGCCACTGGCTTTTAGAGATTCTATTTTTGTCTTTTGTAATAGGACAATTTATATTATGATGGGCCTTAGAAGGAGACTGCTTTGTGGTTGAAAGGTTTCTGTTTGTAGATCTAATGAGATTCTTCCATGAACTTAGCATAGTCTAAGTCTTTCCCCTAGGATTTGGAAAGATTCTCAGCCATGTATATCCTTAAACACTTTTCTGGTCCATGTTCTTTTTGCTTCGTTTTCTTCTTCCAGGTGCCATAATTGGCATAGACTATTTCACTTAAATGGTATCCCATATTTCATACAGGTTTTCCTAACCATCTTTTCGACTCTTTTTTGTTTTTCTGCTTGTTCACCATTGATTGGATATAGATCGCTCCAAGGGCCTTTCTTGCTAACTTCGACAGAAATTTTCTAACTAGTTGATTGCATCTGTTTTTGGTGGCTTTCCACTTGTATTTTTAATGATAAAGTAGCTTAATTATTTTGTTTGCATTATTTAGTCTTTAGGCTGTAAGGCATGAATCTACTGTCATGCTCAGTTTAATAAGTGGATGTCTTTTCTCAGTTGGCAATTCAGCAGGGGGCTACACTGAGTTTGGCTGAGCATGGGTTCTTTGTGGTGAGCGTCTATTGTTGCAGCAGCACTTGCTCTACAACCACATTGAGGGCTTCAGTACTGTGTGCTGACTCTAAGGAGGGCACAGAAAGCTTTAGTAGTTGAGTAAGTGGCATTGTGGGCTCAATAAGTTGCAGTTCTCAGGCTCTAGAGCTTGGTCAAGAGTTGTGGCAAGACATGGGCTTAGGTTCCCTAGTGGAGTTGTGGAATCTTCCAACCTAGGACATCAACCGGCATGACGGCCCTGACAGATGGCAGGGCAGATATCTTAACATCACTGGATCAACTCAGTCAGAAGACTTCTAGGCTGTAGTTTAAAAATTTCATTAGCTGTATTCCTTTGATTCCGTTCACAATTTTGGGTTGGTTATTTTTCATGATTCCCATCTCGTTGTTCAGCTTCTCATTTTGTTCCTTATATTGTCTTTCTACTTGATTAAGCCTAAAGGTTTCGCTGTGGTGTTCCTTATCTCACTGCTTTCCTTGAAATAACAATTGTTGACTATAATTTGGGGCTAAAATACGCAAAGTCTTCATTTATCTTTGGGTCAATAATAGAAAATTACTATTATTGCTTTGTGATGTCATATATGCTTTTGATTTTTCATGCTCCCTTGAAGACATTCACTAGACTGTGCTTTTATTAGGCATAGTAAAAGAAGTATCACCACCTTTAGTTCTTTGACTGAAAGGACTTTGTCAAAAGGGAAATCCTTCCATCAGCCCGGTTATAGACTACTGAGTGCTTTCTCCGATCTTTAATGGATTCTGCTTGTACTCCTATTTCTTTTTTCTTCTTTGAAGATAAGTTCTTAGGATTCATGCCTTCTCAATCATATTCTTCAAGGCCCATGCCTGGGTGCTGGATGTTTCTCTTCATTTATGCTATCATGCTAAATGCTCAATCACAATGGTGTGTGTGGTTTGCTTGAATTCTGCAGAATCAGAGCCATGCTTTCTACACCATGCTCAATAGTCATACTTGTAAAGGGCTCTCTCCATTATCCGTTGGTTGCCAGGCACATATGGGGAACATTCGCATGAGTGGTGGAATATTGATAAGGCATGATGGTATATTGAGGGTTCCTATGGGTCACTTTGGGGGAATCTGTATGTCAAAAGCTCGCTTTGTGGCTTGTGGGAATGGCTTCCTTGTGAACAGATGCTTTACACAGCTATAGGATTAGCATTCCTTTGACAGCCGCATCAAGAGCCTGTTCTAGTGGTATCTCATCCTAGAACACTGTAGACACGCCATGATTTTCTGGGGTATATGTGAGAAAAAGTTGTCTCTTTGGCATTTGGTCCCACTCAGCTGGTGAAAGCACAGGCTCACTCACTCATACTCTCTTACATGTCCCCTGACAAGTATAAAACCGTACAGGTCAAGGAGGTCCTCTTCTTGGCAGTCATGAGGCCGTGTCATTAAGAGGTGACGGGTGACTCGAGTTATAGTGAACTAGTTCCTCTTATTTCATCTTCGAATTTTGCAATCCAATCTTGGATGACTTTTTGCTTACAACTACCCCCAAAAGGCGTGCTAGAAAGTATTGCTGTCTGCTTAGACTCCTTGTATACTTCTACAAATGCTCTTCTTATCCATGGGCTAATAGTGTAACCGGATGTTTTGACTGAAAAAATGCTAGAAAATGTCATAATTCTGTCATGAAAATGTCAATCTCTTGTCATTGAACAGTTCAAATCTTTAAAAATCAAGTGCTCCTATAAAATATTTAAGTACATGTCATCTAAAATGTTACGCATTTTAATAAGTAAAATAATGAAGTTTGAATTTGACTTTTCCAAAGCAAAAATGCGCTATCGGATCCACCATTTTTAAAATCTATGATTCATGGAAGGAAAAAAATAAAATACGAAGCATCATGGCGACAGTAGTAAATAGAATTTATAAATAACATCAGGAGAAATATGTTAATAATGTAGTGATATTAGAGTAAAATATAGTATTTAAAAAATACATTATTTTTTTCAAAAATCATTCATGGCTAATCAAGCGTTTGATATTGAACTTTATGGCATTGAAATGAAATCATAAAAACTGATATGTGGACCTTGTTCTATATTAGTAATATCCGAGGCTGTAAATCTATTAAGTTTTAAATTATAACTCTTAATTGAATTTTGGAAATATTAAGTAAACCATTATAATATAAAATTATTTTTCATCATGCAAGAATGAAGTTAAACTCAATTTAAGGAGAATTTTAAGATAGCAGAATATAAGAATAAAAATTATTTATATTTTGTGAGTTCCAAATTATGCGTTATCTACATATTTGTATAATATTGTATTGGGCAAGGCTTAATAAAGATTTCAAAATCTGTACTATCTTTTTTTAAGCCCACATTCTGATTTCCAGATATGAGCTATTTATTACACATCTACCATTTATTACAGAATCTCCAATTATTACAAGATCTTATCTGGTCATTTTTTCCAACTTTTAATTATATTTGTTTTTTCGCCCTCAATTCATTTGTGTATTTTCCAATGAACGGATATACTTTGCGGCCTGCTTGAGGAAAAATGAGATTGTTCCTCACCACTCATTTTTTAAAATTCTGTGTATTACATATGCATTTATAAACAGCAGATTCACTACAACTACCCATCTAAAATTAATGTTTTTGAAGATAATGTTATAAATAATAAAAATGTATTTCGTATTATATCAGGATTCATATTATAAATGTATTAAAAAGCTAGACAAGAATTCATTTAAATAACTAAACATGACATTACAATTTAAACAATTGAACTAAATGTCTTTATAGATAATAAAGAAATTGAATTTGTCCTGTCACTTAATTGTGTCTTTAAAAAATGACAAAGTTTCATTAAGTCCATGTTGGAACCATGTCATATACCAGATAGGGGGGGGGAAAAAGTATACATATCATTTGAATATTTTCCCCCTTCAGGGGACTAACTATGTAACACAATAGATTAGTAACAAATGACAACTTTCCACAAATTTCATTTACATGTGCAGCAACAACAATGAGTCTCAAAAAAAAAATTTTTTAATGAAAATACGCAATTGCCTACATTATTATCTCATTTAAGATTTTGGGACAAAATGTACTCAGACTTCAGTATAGGAAAAGTAGATTTGTTCTCTAAATTTTGGCTGGATACGATTTAAGTCATCAAGACAATTAAAACTGATTCCTTAGGGTATCTTTTTTTTTCAGGTATTGGATGTATATGTCTGGAGTGGTGCTGGGCAAAGGGTAAAATTTATTATAATAACAGCAAGTTGAGCACATTATCTTTAAGAGTCACACCATGTGTTTATTTTTAATCATATTTATTAGTACGATTAGAAAGTTATTAGCAATATTATTGTTAGACACCGCCCCCACACACAGAATATTGCTGGTAGTTATATATCAAATTCAGCATAATTCAATTCAGCAGAAAGAAAAGGAGCCCACAAATTCTGTCGGAAATAACTCAAAGAAGAAGATAAATAATTTTCAAAAAGAAGTTGAAAAATGCGCACCATGTTAAGACAGTTGCATTTCTATCTAAGGCAGTATCAAATAGTCTTATTTCTACAATGAGCTACTCTCCACAAAATGATACTGACAAGCATTATCTATTAGAGACAACCTAGTATAACAAAATCAACTCTGATGTACTCTGAAGCCTTCATATTGAGTCAAACTGTCTTGCTTTCCCTAGTCCTTTGATTTCTTCACTTTGATAAATTAGAAAAATGCCCTATAGGTCGATCTGAGAAATTAATTTAAGCTAACAATTAAATAATATTAAGTAGGTACAGTTTGAATAGCCGCCCCGTTCTCTCCTGAGTGTTATAATTTTTTCTGTTCATTAGAAAAAATATACCACTAAAATTGTCGAAATAGCATTAATTCTTGGTAAAATGTAGCATGAATCTTCTAAGAGAATTTTTCATGAAGTCCATGTTAGTAATTATAGCACTAGATTATGTAATTACTTAAAACTAAATTAAAGATCGCAAATAGAGTATAAAGGATTAGACTATCAAGAGTTTAAATGAGTTGTTTAGAAGTGGGACTCACATCATAAGATTTTATGTAGTAGCCAAACACTATTCTATCTCATAATAATGGATTTAATCAAGAATATTAAATTTAGGCTGTCAAATTTCATGAATATAATAGTTAGGGGTAAAGTAAATAGCATCTTTAGTTTTTTAGGACATATATGGTAGAAAATATTCACTTTGCGGATATAATATCTATATTACGTCTAGCAATACACTTAACTTTTCTTTTTTTTACTGTGTCAACTTATACTTTCTCCAGTCATATGCACATTTACATTCATTCTATTGTGGCTATTTTATTTTCAGTCTTCTAGAGTTTCTGTGTATGGTCAAGTATACTCATAATTCCGCTAGCAAATGCTATATGTCATAATTTCTAAACTAAGTATTTAATAAAGAGGAAACAGGATCTAATTAATTTTCCAGTAGATTGCCAGAAAGGAGGCTTATATACAAAAATCCAAAAAGGTCATAAGTTCTTCTAAATTGGTTCCCTTTGTTCAGAGGCTCAGCCTTAACAGGTCTCAGAGTCTAGGTCTGAGTGAATGGAGATATGGGCCATCCGATGAAACAAGAATGCCATCTAACAGCATGGCTTTACAACATGGCTGAGGCCATATCCCAGTGCATAGTATAGGATAAACAATGAAAGTGCCTCTGTTCCCAGATCACCTCATTGTTTTTGCTAACGTGTACTCATGGGTCTTTAAGTCTTCCAAGTTCTAGCACTTTTTGGAATAGGCAAATCCGTTTTTGTCTACTTTTGTCGTTCTAACAATTGTAGTCATGCTCTCAGCAGGAATAGACTGTTGCATTTTCTTTTTCCTTAATTAAACTACTCTTTATATTGCTTAAGGAAGGCAACTTCATCGAGCTTTGGCTCGTTCTGGTATGTGCTACGCCCTGAGCAATCTGTCTTGCTGACTGGTTGGAAACTCGTCACTTGTTCTTGGTGATAGCATAAGCAACGCTGTATTGTCCAATGGAGCCTTCTGTAGATGTCGTTCAGAGTCTACCAAGAGATCATCTACGCTCTGGGTGGGTAAGTTCATGTGTCTTACATAGGTCTTTAATGTATTGTGAGTGCCAATAACCGTCAGGGCATTTCATATTAAAATCGGCAAATATCTACATCTCAACAAACAAGATATATCCAATAACAATCGGAGTGACCCACAATAAATTTTTCAGAAGCTGAGTAAATGTTATCTTTCGGAAGGAAGGGGGTAACTAGATGCTTCTCTAGTTCTTAATGAAGTGGTAAGCAGCGTGCCTAGTTTGTGCTTCCAAAATCTGTAAAGTTTATTTAAGTTTCACTTAGGGCAGTGTGGCCGACTTATGAGCTTTATTTTGAGCTTTGTTAATAACTGTATCATTCTCTCTGACTTGGGTTCATTTCATAATGAGCGATGCAAGCAAGTCACTGCAGTCTCCTTGTAATTCTTTTGGCTGGATTATGTAATACGGCGTAGGAATAAGAGCACTTTGTTCTTATAGTATGTCATAATAAGGTAGTATTTTTAATATCAAACATTGCTGATATATGGTAGAATATTGTATAACTTTAAGTTACTATATTTAGAAAGAGAATATAATAATAGCTACTTTTAAGTACATCATTTTAAGAGCCATGCTTGGTAGTGTTTCTAGGGGCTAAATGTGAAAATGTGCACATATCAATTAGCGGACAAGTTAACTACAATTCTATACTCAATACCATGCATTGCATTGATGAATAGTCAGGTTGTACTGATGAGACAGCATAACCTATAATAAAAAACATTAATCAGACAATAAATAAAACATTTATAAATCAAACTAATATAAATGCCAACATAAATATCAAGAGAGTATTGGGGGGAAAGTGAGACAACAGTCGATTCCTCACGCTAGTAATCATTTTAACAGGCAGATATTGTTTATGTGAAATGACAAAAAAAACTTAATAAATGATACACACTGTTGTTGGCTTGGTGACCATAAGACTTACATGATGTAAGAGAAATAAATGATATTTAATAGAAAAAGGAATATAAATTAAGCCCATAGTAACTTTAAATAAAGGCTGTTATTCAAAACTAAATAGCAATCAAATGACTGTTTATCTTATCAACTGTAAGCCTCAAATTATTACCTAATGTGGGAAAAAAATTCATCAGAAAAGTAATACTTAACTGCATACTCAAAATCATAAGCATTAATACAGCTGGCTTGCTGCTGGCTGCAAGGTCGCATTCCTTCATGTCCGACTACTGCTGGCGACCCCTTAAATAGATGGCAGGCACATCACAAGGTCTGCTCCCTTGTACCCTAGGGATTTTTCCTCCTCAGGCAAGAACACAGGAGTGGGTTGCCATTTCCGTTCTCCAATGCATGAAAGTTACAAGGTGAAAGTGAAGTCGCTTTTTCAGATTGTGCCAACTCTTAAGCTGACCTCCATGAACTGAAGGCCACTCAGGCTCCCGCATCAGCAATGGGATTTTTCAGATCAAGGTGCTGGAGTGAGGGATATTGGGCTCGTTGGCTTCTCTGAATAATACGATAATCATTAAGGAAACTTACACTTATCAATTTACAATCAAAAATTATTATTCTGCTTCATGTTAAAAGCAAAACAAAACCTATAAAAATCTAACTATATTGAAAATCGTCTTGCTCACATCCACAAAATCATTATTCTGTGACATAAATTTTTGTATCTGGAACAGCAGATATATTCTTAGTAGATACTAAGTATATAAACGGAATATACTAGTTAGCTTAAAAACATGATTATGAGTGAAACATACATTGAAAATTCGAAAACTATTTAAATTTAGTTACGTTTTTATCACTTAAAATATACCTTGAACTGTAAGAAAACACAACATATGCCACTAAAACCCGTTTCATATGTTTTTTTTCAATTTTAGCATTTAAATTTTTTTGGAAGTAATGGTTCAGGTTCTCTTTTTTTTTTCGCATTTATTTTTAATTTAGTTGGAGGCTATTTACTTTAGCATTCATTACAGTAGGTTTTTGGTCATAGCAATGAAATTGAATTAAGCCATGGACTGTTTGACATAGTATTCCCCATCCGGGTCCCCCCTCTCGCACTCGTCCCTCTCGCACTGTCTTCCATCTCTCTGGTCTTCCCAGGTTGCACTGCTTATGGGTCACCGAGCACTTGTCTCATGCACCCATCCTGGTCTGTGTGATGTCTAGCTTCACCCTAGGATTAATATACATGTTTCAGATGCTGTTCCTCTGATAAACTCCCACCCTCCGTCCTCTCCCTACATAATTCTTACAGGTATTCTGTCCTTCAAATTTATTCAGGAAAATAAAAATTTTCTTATACATGTTATATTCAGCCAAAAGAAATTTACACTGCTTTCCTAGCCATCATTGAAAGTGCAGAAGATGAAAATTCAGATTTCTCTATCACACAAGACATGTGAGTTTGTCTATTTTCCTCTCAGCATGGATTACCCGAAAATGAGGATAATATCTCTTCCCTCAGACTATCTGATATAAAAGTTATACTATACCATTTTTAGGGCAAAACTTTTATGTTGGATAAAATACGTTAGCATCACAGTGCGACTGTTCCAATCGATAGCAGAACGCCATATCATGCTTTTTAAGTTCCATAATTCAGTTTCTAGAATATAATTTGAAATTGCCCTACATCCATTTGTAACTCAGGCTAACGTTTACAACGGCCCTTATTCTTTGTAGGCCCCCTTATTTGTCTTGCTTACTTGGCTTTATATGTGAGATAGTTTGCCCAGAGTTTCAAGGAAGGAGAAAGAATTCAGATACTTGGGTAAATCTTTAATTTGTAAAAAAGGAAACAACCGCACCAAGAGCTTTCTATGAAAGATGATGTAACCTGTTTTCCTTTTTCTAAATATAAAAGCTCTCAATCTCATTGCCTAGAATAAACCTTACCATTGCTAGGGAGAAATGCCTGTCCTATCCATATATTGTTATCACCATATCTCCCTAGTAATTTTTCTCTCTTCACAAGATTTTCAAACCCAGCATTGTATGAAAATTAATGTTGTGAAATTTTTTTTTTTTATGAAGCTGGAATACCTGAAAATAACAACAAATTGCTCCTAATGCGGATACTGATCAATTTGAGGAAGTGAGTCGTGCGAAGAGCGTATATTGACCACCCTGTTAATTAACGTATATGCAGGTACATTGTGTCAAAATGCCAGCTGAATGAAGTCACAAGCTGAATGCAAGATTACAGAAAGAATATTCAATAACCTCAGATATGCAGGATGGCAACACCCTATTATTAATGGCTTAGAAAGAGGATGAAGACGAATAAAGAGCCATCTTGATGAAGGTGAAGAGGAGAGTGAAAAAAGTTGGGGCTTGAAAGAAAAGTCTCAACATTCAAACAGAACCAAGATTCATAGGTCCCATCACTTCATGAGGCAAACTAGGTGGGAAAACATGAGAGACTTTAACTTTGGAGGTGGGGGGACTCTCCAAATATCACTGCGCAGAATGGTGACTTCAGGAGCCCATGAAATTAAAAGACCTTGCTCCTTGAATAAAAAGCTATGACCAACCCATACAGTATATTTAAAAAGCATGGGATTCATTACTTATGCCGATGCAAAGGCCCATACTATTCCATAAGCTATGAGTTATTTCTAATAGTCATGTATATATTGTGAGGAGTTGGACTTATAGAAGACAGCTTGGAGTCACGAGAAGAATTGATGCTAGAGATGAGAGAAGAGAGAGAGAGAGAGTTGAAATGGTATGGCTTTGGATAAGCCACTGACACATGTAGACCGATGAAAATCAAGACTAGAGTCAAACCTACAGATAAAATATCTGAGAAATTAGCCTTTATGAAGCTATAGGATTTTTCTTTTTTTTTCTTTCCCCAGTGCGGCATATCAATCAATTCTTATCATGAATTTGGGTCATCGTCTTCTCCAGGTTTCTCTGCTCTGTACCCCTCCTTGCATGGTTTATACCTTTGAATAGCATTAGAAACAACTTGTTGATATCCCAAATGTGTCATGTTTATCCTTATGACATATTAACCTGATAAGAACTCGCATATTTTCCTCGCCTTACTCATTAAATTCCAGAGAAACTTCTGTATACCTTCACTTAAGACCCTGTTGGAATAGTTTTAATATTTGTAATGATTTCATGACTTTTGAAATGAAAAATAAATGGCTCGTATATTACTATTTTAATTCATTGTTTCTTCAAGTGTTTATCGCCATTAGATAGCAGTTATAATGTTTAAAATTACTTACCTGAGCAGCTGTTCAGGCTACCTCTAGGGAACAGGTATAGTCATATTTTGTCTAAAAGCATATAAAGATTTTTTTCAACACACGTTTTTTGCTAAAATAACTGATTTATTAATAAATAACAATTTCAACAGACCTTCCCATGCTTAATTTCATTCACTATAGCATTTTTTTCTCGCAAATGAATTAGTACAAGCTAATTCTAGATCTTTATCTGAAGGACTGTCTTTATATCTAGACTGCTTCATAAAATCAAATTTTAAATCAATGTTATAGAGAAGATTTCAGAGTAATTCATGTAACAATTCAGCAGAGATGCTTGATAATGCCTCGAAATAATTTTCCTCTCAGTTATCCCTTCAACAGCTAATGTGACACTGAGCTAATAAGCAGTGAATAGGTATGCTTTCATAAATGTAAAATGAGCGTATGTTATTTTCTAAACTTATTTTTGTGGAGCTGATGGTCAATATAATCCTCCCAGGTAACGTGATTCATATTAACGTATGTGGTTTAACATTTATTTAGTGTCTATTAGTATGTCAGGCACTGTCTTATCTGTCATTGAATCTCCTATCTGGTGGTATTCTCTAGGGGACAAGATAATAAATTAAAATCTCACTATGTACTACCAATAGCGAAACATGAAAAAATTCTTAATACTACGATAATAAATGATTCTATAGGCGTGTAAACTATATGATATTATTAAGAAGATTAATAGGAGTTATGTTAGACAATAGCAACCTTATTGACTTTGAAATTTTTATCATAGGTTTAAATTATCTCCATATTTGACACTAATCTTCTTTGTTTGTTTTTCGTCATGACACTCAAGTAAATAGCAAAAAAAGTGGCAGAAAAGGAGGCGCATTGTGAGGAAAATCACTCTTTGCTCTTAAACATGATCTGCTTATGAGTCAAATTTTAATTTAGCAAGTGGAGAACTGTAAAAAATATAAGTGACTGAAGGTAGAGTTCACCTCATATGTTATCTATCCACTTGTGAAAAATGTCAATGGCATGTTTAAGAGTTATATTTGGTTTGAGATAAAACCAGTTAAATCAAATAATAGATACGTGTTACCTATCCAATAGGAAGTTAAAGCTGAATGAACGTAGAGAATATTATCAGGTACTTTTGCTTTGGCAAATATTTTTCATGGAATCATTTTTCCACAGAGCTTTCTTTAATTTCACCTTGATTTGATTTTTGTAATATGATAAACTTAAAAGGGTTCAACACTGACTCTCCAACCCCAGATTAAGGGCAGCGCAGGTATAGAGAACAAAAAGACAGCTGCAGTGGATTAAGGCTCCATGTGGATTTGTCTTAAGGAGGCAACAGAACTCGACTAACATTTAAAGAGCCTGTGCACGGGGCTCATGTGGATTTTATGTCGTCAAAATTAAAACATGTGGAAAGTCTGATTCCACCATCCTCTCTCAAAAAAAACTTATTTAGTTTGGAGGGCACCGATATCTGAAAATTTATAGGAACATCAATGGTGACAGGATGGTTTTCTAGAGCCGTTTTGTGGACACAGCTTATTCCAAAGAGTAGGAAATGTGATATAGTATTTAACTAGATTTCTTTAGATTCTGATTATAAACACGAGTCCAACCTCTTCACATAAAGCAAAGATGGTTAACGATTCATCTCCCTACAAACATCTAAATCACCTATTTGATAAAATGCCATTTTAACTTCTTACAATGCACAGGCCCGTCCTCATTCTTCTCTACCTCACCATTGTCACCACAATAAACACACACACACATACAATAAAATGAATTATTGGGGCTGAGTCGCAAAACATTAAAAGTGCAGAACTGAGAAAGCTGCTACACAGGAACTGTAATTTGAGTGATATGGATTTCCATTGCATAAACTATGGAAAGGAAGAGCCCTGAAAGAAGTGTTACAGTTTTTATATATTGAATATCTGCGGTGAAAAATAAAAGGAGTTTTTGAATAATATTCAATATTCATGAAAGACTAGAATTTCATGAATGAAATGTACTAAAAAAAGATATTCTTTGAGAAAATCAAGCTAAGGAACATTTCTGCAGGGTCAGTGATCTGCTCTCCAAGATTGGTAAAGAAAGGTTTGGGCAAGACTTTCACCTGTTGGTCCAAGAAGTTCAAGGCGTTCGCTCCTCATGCCATGCATGGGGGGGGGGTGGGGGTGACATGATTCAACCCTTGTGTCATGGGAAAGATTCCAACATGGCCATTTTCTGAGAGCTAACTAAATTGATGTGGCCACTACAATAACGAGAATCCACACATCGCTACAGTCTACTGAAGCCTCGCTGCTTCCTAGGAGATGCACATGCGTGGGCTCTGGAGCAACAAGAGTAAGGCTCACTGAAATGAATATACGATCCGATGCTACTGAAAATAGAAATAGACCTAGGCATAGCAGCAATGAAGACGCCAAGCGAGGCATGCCAAATAGCATACATATTACATTTGTTTATTTAGTTCTAAATGTCATTTAGGTCAATCGCTACACTTGGGCAGACACCATTGAACAACAGACTGCAGCATGCCAGTCTCCCCTGTCCTTCACTTGTCATCGCCAAGTTTGCTCAAATTCATGTCCATATGAAGTCAGAGGGTGATACCTTCTAATCATCACATCCTCGTGCTGTCTCGTCTTCCTTTGCCTGGGCAAATCTTCATAAGAATCAGGGTCTTTTCCAATGATTCATTGTTCTTCTCTCGCATCAGAGTGGCAGAACACTGGAGTCATGCGATTTAGCAATAGGGTCTCTGTCGCAATGGTAGCTCACGGTTGATTTAGCTTTTAGAACTGACCACGACTCGGGTTTGAAACGTTCCATTTGCAGTCGCAGGAGATTCTCAGGAGTCTACTCAACATTCTTACATTCAAAAGCATTCAATTCTTCGGTGGCCAGAATTTTATGTTCAATTCTCACATCCATACATAATCTACTGCAAAAAATCGGCATTAGCTTAACACTATATAGATGTTTGTCAGGAAAGTGATGTCTTCTGCTTTTTGAATATGCATCTACATATTTTCATAGCTTTGCTGTCAGAGAGAAAGTATCGCTGCTGTTAATTATCAGAGTGGCAGTCACAGGTCCACATATAGGTGAGAGTTTTTGGAGCCCAAAAGAGAAAATCTAAGTACTTTACTTCCACCTTTTCGCCCTTCTATTTGCCATGAAGTGATGAGACTGGATGCCATAGATCTTAATTTATGATGTCGAGTTTTACACCAACATTTTTACTACTGTCGGCTCGTTTCACCTTCCATCAAGAGGTCTCTTTAGTTCCTTATTCGAAAACTTTCATGCCATTTAGAGTGGTATTCATCTGTCATATCTGTAGGTTGTTGATGATTTCTCCCCAGAGTGTCTTTGATTCTAAGCTTGTGAGTTATGATCCAGCATTTCATATACAGTACATCTGATATAAGTTTAATAAGCAAGAGTGACGAATATATCAAGCCTTGTCTTACTCATTTTTCCCAATTTTGAACGCATGGTCGCTGTGCAAGATACTGTTTCTTTCCCTTCTTGACGCTCAACAGGTTCTCATTCAGTAAGACAGTTAAGAAGATCTGTGTATTCTCATCCCTTTATGATTTTCCAGAGTTTTGTGTGATCTCCCACAAAGGCTTTATTGTAGTCAATGAAGCATCATTGTAAATAGATGTTTTGTCTGAATTCCACGATTGGCTTTCTCTAAGATCACACAGATGTTGGCAATTTGAACTCTGGTTTCTGTCTTCTTTTAAACTCAGCTTGAACATCTGAAAGTTCTCCAATTCACAAATTGCTGAAGGCTATAGCATTGTAGGAATTTAAGAAGCGATTTAACTTTAACTGCATGTGAAATGAGGAGGCAATGTATGTAGGTTGGAAGCACTTTTCAGCATTGTCCTTATTTGGAGATTGGAAATTGAAATCTGATCTGTTCTGTCACTGTAATCGGCCAGCTGAGTTTTCCAAATTTGCTGGCATAATGAGAAGCAGCACTTAACCAGCACATCTTTAGGATTTAGAATACTCGTAAACTGGATTTATTTCAATCACTTTTCACACTGAAGCTTTGTTATAGAAATGCATCCTAGCTGTCCCACTTGACTTCACATGGCGCAAGACAGGAAGTCCAGACTCTAGGTAATGGACTGCACACACACTGTGGTTATCCTGGTCATTAAGATGTTTCCTCTTAAGAGCATTTAGGCCAAAGCACATCATCGAGAGAAAAAGGGGGAGTAAGAACAAGATCGAAGCAAAAATTAAAATGAAATTGGAGAAATTACAACAGACAGTGCTAACCGAAATACAAAAGGGATGCCATAAAGAGGACTACAATCAGGAAAAAAAGCAACATATCTGCCAATGAAAAGAGGACAACATGGAAAGAACATTGACAAATTCTTATGAAACTAATACCTTTTCAAAACTGAAGCCAGTGATAGAAACAAAAATCTAGCTTAGACACTATCACGAAACACATGAAATCAAACTGGATAATCGAAAAAATCTTCCAAACAAGAGTCCTCAGGACGATATGGACATTATCAGGTGAATTCTATCAAAATTTAGAGATAAGGGCTAGACACGCTTTATCCTCTCGTCAAACTCTTTACATGAAATTATCAGAGGGAATGATAAAACTTAAACTCATTCTATTGAGGAAACCAGTATCACCCTAATAGCATCACCACTAGGGCACCCTGAAGACAAGAGATGCCAGTCTCCAAAGAGAAAACTACAGGCAATATATCACTGTTGACAAAAATCAAAAATGCTTAACATAACATAAGATGCTAAGTCAAAAACAGAATCGCAACAACATATGAAAAAGATCATACTATCATGACCAATTGGGGCTTTACATCCGAGGAATGCAAAGGATTTCGTTAATATCTGTAAATCAACAATACGGGATTACATGCCACATTAAGACATAATTAAAATAAAAATTGGCTAATGATTATCTCTCAATAGATTGCAGAGGACAAACCTTTGATAAAATTCAGAAACATTCATTATGATAAAAACCTACCAGAAAGCAGATATGAATCGAGCATACCCTCAACATACGATAAAAGCCTACATATGGATAAATTCCACAGCAAACATTATGCCTGCAATGGTGAAAATTGAAAGCATTGGGCTTCCCTGCGTAGCTCAGGTCATAAAGAATCTGGCCTGCAATAAAAGTACCGCAGGTTCGAATTCTGGCTGGGAATATCGATCCCTGGAGATGGAGTAATGGCAAGCACCACGCCTGTATTCTTAGCCTGGAGGAACCACATCATCAGAGAGAGCCTGGTGGCTACAGTCCATTAGGGGTCGGGGCAAGGCTTGGATACACGACTTAGTCAACTAAAACGCACCGAACCACCACGCTAACCCACCCGCATAAAGTCTAGAACATGCAAGAGGTGCTCCACGCTCACCACTACTATACAAGATAGTTTTGAGAATTTTTTAGGCCACTAACTGACAATCTAGAGGCCAGAAGTAAGTAAAATAGGAATCCAGATTGGAATAAGAAGTAAAAAGACGTCTCACTGTCTGCAGGATGACATGATCCGTGCTAGCATAGAAAACGCCCTAAAGACTACTCACCGAGAAGAATTACATAGAGGCTAATGGCAATTGCATTGATAGTGAAAGTTGAGGATATAAAAGTTAAGACACACAGAAATCCCTTGCATTCCTGTAGCACTAATCAATGTTATAGAAACAGGGAAAAAGAAATTATAAGAATAGCAATAACCATTCACACATATGCGGATGAAAAGAATAAAATTACTTGGAATAAATCTACCTAACTAGAAACAAATAGACCTGATATATAGAATAACTATAAAAACACTGATAAAAGAAATCAAAGAGGACAACACATAGATGGAGAGGACACAAGTTCATTGGGATCTCCAAAAGAATCATATATTGAATAATAGTATATAAGGGCCGCAAGAACAATTTATAGGTTCAATGCATATCGGTCCTTTTAAGCTATCACACCGAAGGTATTTTTTCAGAGACTTACAATAAATTCTCAACATATTGTGTGGAAATTACAAAAAAACCTCTAATAGGAATGAGGCGCCAAAGGGCAAACCTTGAGAAAAGAAAGATTTGGGAACTGGTGGGAATCAACCTGCCTGACTTCAGGGCTGATACTACAAAGCCCACAGTCATCATAGACAGTATGGTAGCTGGCAGCAAAGACAGAATATAGATCAATTCAGACGGAACAGAATAGAAAGGCCAGAGATATAATCAAACCATGCAAATATGGACATCAATTATCTTTGACAAAGGAGGCAAAGAATATACAATGGAGAAAAAAAACAATCTCTTTAACAAGTGGTTTTTAGCTGGGGAAGGGAAAACTGGTCAACACGCATATCTTGTAAAAGAATGAAACTAGAACACTTTTCTAAACACCATGATACACAAAAATAAACTCAAAATGGAGTTAAAGGATCTAAATGTAAGACCAGAAACTATAAAAACTTCCTAGAGGAAAACATAGGCTAGCAGAACACGTCTCGTGTCGATAGGACAAACCACAGGTGCAGGATTCGCGTCTATGACCGCATCCTCCCAGGAAGAATATTGGAAATAAAAGCAAAAATACACATGGGGCCTAATTTTTTATTTTTTTTTACCAACAACATTTAATTTTTAAACTTAAAAGCTTTTGCAACAATTAAAGGAAACTATAAGCAAGGGTGAAAAGACAGCTTCAGAATGGGGAGAAAAGAAAAATAATAGCAAATGAAGCACAACAGACAAAGAATTAATCTTCAAAAATATGGCAAGCAGGCTTCGATGCAGCTCAATTACAGAAAAAAAAAAATATATGACCGCAATCAAAAAAACAGGCCAAAGAAATATTTTCTTTTGAAAGACAGACCTTTTACTCCCAAAGAAAGACATTACAGATGGTTAACAAACACATGGAAAAGATTGCTCATATCCATCATCATTATCAGAGAAATGCAAATTCAAAACCATCAGTGATGTAGTTATCTAACTACGCCAGTCTGAATGGCTGCTATGCCCAGTAAGTCTGACAAGCAAACAATAAATGCTGTGGAGAGTGTTGTGTGGAGAAAAAGGTTGAACACATCTTACACTTTGGTGGGATTCAAAAATAGTACCGGGCCACTATAGGAGAAAGCAGTGTGGAGATTCCTAAAAAACTGAAATAGAACTGCCATAACAAACCCAGCAAATCCCACTGCTGGCATATATCACCAAGGAAACCAGAATTGTAAAAAGGAGATACATGGTATCGTCTAATGTATCATCGCAGAAGCACATGGTAGCAAATAGACCCAAGACATGGAAGCAACCTAAGAATGGTCGGCATTACGGTCAGATAAATGGATAATGAAAAATGGCTGTGGTAGCATATACCAATGGAATATACTCAGTCCAATTAAGAAGAAATGGCATTGAATCCAGTTCTAATGAGGGGGATAAAACTGTGGGGGGGGGGGGGTGGGGGGGGGGGGGGGGGGGGGGGGGGGGGGAGGGGGGGAGGTGGGGTTTGGTGGGGGGGGGGTGGGGTGGGGGGGTGGGGGGGTGGGGGGTGGGGGGGGGGGGGGGGGGGGGGGGGGGGGGGTGGGGGGGGGGGGGGGGGGGGGGGGGGGGGGGGGGGGGGGGGGGGGGGGGGGGAGTTCATTACTGAATTTAGATTCCTTATTTGCATGCTAGAATGCTCAGCATGTCCAAACTCTTTGATACCCTATGGGACTGTAGCCTGGCCAGTCTCCACGCATCCAAGAGATTCCTAGGCAAGAAGTACTAGGAGGTGGTTTGACATGTTCCTTATTCCAGGCAGATTGCTCCCAACCGGCAGGGATCAAACCAGTCATGCCATTGCATGTTGATTTTTACTGTGCTGAGCTGCCTTTAGATCAAAAAAAAAAAAATTGGGGGAAAAAAAAAAGAAATATTAAGAAACATATGTCATTTTGCAAGGAAAAGTCTCCTGTTTTTCGATGGCAGTTCCATTATAATGACTTAGTTTCGCAGGAGAGGTTTTTTAGATAAAAAGTGGATGCTGCTTATTATAAAAAATGTCCCTTTCCAGAAATAATATTTCCCTCCTCAGACTAATACTAATAAAAATACTGCTTATAAAGATTTCACAGTTATATAGTGATATGGTGTAGGCTGAGCAAAATAAAAACAAAAGCAGGAGTCCTCTGCCTCAAAGGATTGCAATATTATCTAGTGTTTTGAGTTGGCATCTAAAATGATCGGTGACAGAAGGTGAAATACCCAAATAGTCAACAACATGGCTCTGTTGGGCTCCCGCTGCATTAATTTCATGATTCTCTCCCAAATACCAACAAGATCTAAGTATGTGTGTATGAGTGTGTGTGCGTGGTGTGTGTGTGTAATATTGTCAAGAGAACATCAGATAATATACTTTGTATGGGAATCACTCTGTGTGAGCCCATCTAAAATATTATGATGAATGGCGAACTTCGTGTTCTTAACAGAATCAGGGAGGGAAGCTAATTCTTAATTTTGGCGAACTAGTTTACAGAAAGACACTTATATAAGGAACTTTTCCCGAAATAGTACTGGGAAAAAATTACTTTCTTTTCTTATTCACATGATATTATGTAAAGGCAATAAATCTCCCCATACGATATTATCAAAACTTATGAAATCAGAGTGAGGTTGAAAGCTCCTTTTATTTATGTTCAGGATTTCTGGAAAGATCAGTAAGGAAAAGAATGATATTTGAATGCTTTTTTTAAATGGCATATATTAAAAAAAAGACTATATTCTTCAATCTCACGCCCTTTCTTTAGCCTCCATCACCATGGCCCCTCTGCAGTATCAGCCGACACCAATGTGTCCTACGAGTTAGCTGGTTGTGATTGTTAATTTTCCTGAAATGAGGCAATATAACAATAAGTATGGTTTAACATTTCAATGATTGCTTGATAATGCAAAACGTGGTTCTCCTTGTTTTTCAGGTTTTCCCTATTGATACTGGGTAGTGGAGTCGAGTCATGAAGACTAAATGAGTGATATAAAGTGAATAGTGAGTCTCTTTTAGAAAATTGAGTACTACGGGGGGAAGAAACTGTGAAGTAAGTATAATATCAACAGTGCCTTGGTTCCTTTGTCATTAATTTATAGAAATAGTATTGATTTAATCACTTAAAGTTTTAGTTTTTGTCCTTTCTACATCTATCTTAAATCCCTGACCAAGAAGAAGATAATTCCTTTTCAAGGAAACTAAAGATTCGATTGCAGTTCTGGATCAGATCTAGATGAGAATTGGACGGTCAAAAAAAATAAAAAAAATGTGGAAAGTCTTCTATATCGCAGTAATAAGGGATTGAAAGAACTCTTTCAAGATTGAGTTCAGTTTTAGGGCATGGAGATACCAATTTCCTGACTAGTTTAACTCTCCTAATAATAAATGGGATTCCTGAAGAAGAGGTCCTCCTGGATTGATTAGACTCATCACTTAAAGTAGATCAATTCTTATGAGAATATTTTCCTAAGCAGTCTGGGCACTGATACCATTCTGGCAAGTAAAAGGTTTGAGGGGGGCAACCTTTCTATTCTTAAAGTAAGCTTGTGATTGTGCTGTATTTATTCAGAAAGAATCTCACTGCAATCTTATGTAACTCTTTATGAAACATTGCAATAAAAAGCAAAAAGAATAATAGAAAATAAATGGAAAAATATTAGATTCAAGCTGAGAGGCTAATAATAAGTGAACATTGCCAATTCACTTTTTCCTGCATAGTGGAGAGAATAAAGCTATCCGCATTATTATGATAAAGTATCCAACAGTAATAGAAATTTTAAGTGTTAGTACTTTAAGAAAAAGTAACATTTGATAGGCTGGCTTTGCTCCTGGGCTGATGTTTTAATTTTCTCTCATGTGCAATACAATTTCTGGGAGTTGTTCTTTAGTTGCTTAATGCTGTATCATACCAGCATAACTAAAGGCTGACAAGCTTCTACATGCTCCCTCGTCAGTAGACAGAGGCCAACAAGTTGAGTAGACAATAGGTGCTAGGACTAATGGGGAATAGTGAGCTTTACTACAGAACAAACCATCAAAGCCAAGAAGGTGGTTGGCCTAACATCCTAAAAGACTAACGCTTAATTATATCTATATGGTATGTTTCAACTATAACCACGAATCCTTTCTTAATTAAGGACCGCTACAATCATTGTACCAAGACAATGGGGTGAGAAACAATTATGGCTGTTAGGTAAGAGTACAAAGCGAGAGGCTGTAAAGAAATAGATCGCACCATGGAAGTCTGAGTTAGTTTTTCCTTTGAATTAAAATGTACTAGCTCCTCTTCTACATGTAGATGTTAAATATATATGCACTTTCTTTTTTAAGCATAAAATTACGTTATCTTCTTTTCATTAAGGTTATGCATGTGAAAAATGTACCAAAACTAAGGATTCATTTATGTGCCTAACCAAAATCTTTAAAGAAAATAATTTATGATTTTTGATGGTTATGGTTTTCTTTGACCTTTTATTTCATTTTCTATTCCAACATCTTTGCTCTAACTTATGTTCCCAATAATGGCATAAAGCTGCATCAAATATAATATCTGAATCTGCTGTCTGGTCAGTAACTGAAGTTAAATGCTTCAACTGTTATAGAGAGGCAGAAAACACAAATTTCTTATAAACGCCTATAGTGTCGCTTTCTTAGGCACTAGTTTTCTAGCTTGAAGAATTTTACAATAGCTATATCAGTTTATTGAAAATGCAGCATGATTAGATTCCCTGTAGTGAAGGATCATGAGTCTATGAAAAGGGCAAATACAAGATTTTGACACTCTTTCTGTTAAATTTCCCAGGAAACTACAGGGGGGTAGGCATTGCAGAGTGGGGTATACGACTCTCAAACACCAAGATCTCCTCTTGAATTTAAGAAGGCGTGAGCATGATGGGTAAAGGACAGCATAAAAGAAACTAGTGACCTCTGTGTATTTCAAACAAACATGAGATCACTGATAGAATCTTGAAAATTCTTGTAGCAGTATTGTAGCAGATACGAAGAAAGGATCACATAGAACGAGGACTGAAAAGATAGTAAAAACAAATGGTGTCGTCCCTTGAAAAGAATAAGAGGGGTACTATCATTGGACCTAAGCTTTTTGATGAACTCCTTAATTAATTATAGTCCGTTGGTGGTTTCGTAAAAAAGAAAACATACAAACAAAAATGCTAATGGCATGTGACTACATTTGTCCTCCCCAAGGAAGCTAAGCTACGCAAAGTTAACATTACCAAAGAGGCACAGTTGGAAGTAACTATATCTTGTGATGATGACCTAATTACCAACTATTCCACAACAGTCAACAAGAATGAGACAAAATTGTCCTGTTTGAAATGCGGACTGATACGAAGTGAACCTTTACACTCTTATATGACCGATCACACCCTACAGACCAAGTCCAACTGAAATACGAAATCTAGCTTTCTTTCCTCTTTAAACCAAGTCACACTTCCCCATCATCTTGCACGCCAATGAATCTGCTCTTAAAAACGAACTTACCATGCATCTTTCCCTCTGTTTTATCCATCAAAACCTGAGTTGCCTCTCCTTGTAGATCAGGAGGACACTATTCCATGCAGTCAGGGGAGCTGAAAATCCAGCATAACTCCCAAGTTTGCTAATTCATTGTGTCCTGCAACTCAAATGCACTGGGCCTTAGAAGCATGTTTCTTTTTTATTCTATAGATCAACAAGGGGTCTAGAGGATAGAAACTTTTGTAGTGGCATATGTATAGACGGCACCCCCACACACCAATAGTATTACGATTTGTATATCCTGAGTTTGTACCCATAATTATTATAATATATCCAAGATATAAGAGGAACATAGGTCGTTTGATGGGCTGTAACAACCCTTAGTCTTATGAGGGCTGTTAAAAATCCCAGCATGTCTAATTTTCATCTATGTATAACATGACATTTTTAAACATCTGATATGTCAAAGACATAGAAGCTTTTATATGGAATTTGGAAAGACTGAAAAAGCAACAAAGGGTATTGTCATAACAGACTTGGCAGTAACGGGCTCATGGCATGCATACCTAATGGTAGTCATTATAAGCTGACAAAATTAAAAGACTGAACGTGCAAGCTGTCTAATTCCAACAGTGTTGAATTGCGGTATATTTGTTGTTTATTATTATTAAATCCATATTATAATTAATTTGAATTGTAATGGCTTTCTTTCATCAGGGATTATCCTGCGTAGCAAATTTAGGTTGCCTCAAGATTTCAACTAGAGTACTACTAGACTACTGAATTCCACTGTCATATACACAAAACATTTTATGACAAAATCGAAAAAATAGGACTTATAAATATGATGATATATAATTCAACTGTAAGCAGTTTTGATATTTCCTGACTGGCTGATTTTCTATCTGATTTTCAGTATCATTAGAATATAGAAAAAGAAGATAAGCATAAAATGACTTAAAATTAATGGAGCTATCCGTACATAATACAAATCTTCTCATAAATCAAGCTTCCACCTATTGTCCCGCTAAGGGGCATTTTGAATAAAATACTGAATAACTTAAGACAAATAATATGACGAGTGAGATTTGGCTAAATCAGCTTATAAGATTAAAGAAAAAAACACACATAGGAAATAATTATTAAATGTCATCAAGTGCAAACATACAAAGTAAATATAGGTTATAGGACTGGGGACACAAATACTATTAAACTTTTAAGTTAATGTGATTGCTATGGAGTCAAAGCAAAGAATTTAAATGAACAGGGCGATAGAAGAACTAAGATGGTGGATCGGGGCAATCTCTTACTCCACCAAATACAACAGGAATACATCTTCAACTCGTATAGGAAGTTATGTGGAAAACGCTAGCCGTAGAGATGTGGGTTGAAGTATTCGCATGACCAACATAAAGAATATATAAGAACCTGGCTAGCAATAACCTCGTTAGGGAGCAAAGGAACATGAGGTGGATAACAGAGTGAGTGTTTAATAGGACTGGACCTGCATCCTCATGTGTTGTAGGGGGAACTGAAGTAGGGGTCCTAGAGTCCCTACGGAGTGTGGGGGTCAATTGTTTGAAGTCAGGAGGAAAAACATTTAAGGCTGAGGAGTGAATCAGTTGATCTGGGGCAGCCTTAATGGGAATGAAGAATCAGACAATCCTTGGGTCCACAGTCCATAATACCCCCCAGCCAGGCCAGCGGCTGGTCTTCCCTGGAAGGCACAGAGGCAGGGGGGGAGTTTAAGGACTATTATCGGAGCAATCCAACAGGGTGAGGGCTGCTAGTGACCTGTGAGAGGAGCAGATTAAGGTGGATGGTGAATGGAGGACATCATCTGGGGGAAATGCCAGGGTGAAAAGCCATGCAAGCTACTGAAGCAAGGTGATAACTGCTGAGTCCATGCGCAAGGATTTGGAGCCAATCACTCATAACTACTCTACTTCGTTCCACATGCCAGCATTAGGGCATCCAGAATTAAACTATGTGAGTAGGTGCTGGCCATCTAAATGCCTGATGCACTGAACATAGTGGGGGGGGGGGGGGGGGGGGGGGAGCAGATAGGGCCCGCTACCTGAGGTGCCCCTTTTAAAAAGTGCCCGGACTGGTGCTAAATCTACAGAGGAGCGGTGACACGCGAGCCATGGGGGTCGCTACCCCTCGTATTGTGCCTGAGAATAGATGACTCCCTTAAACAACAGATATGCACGGCGTCTTTATGGCAGGAAGCACAGT
Organism: Odocoileus hemionus; assembly: GCA_020976825.1. Lineage (NCBI taxonomy): Eukaryota > Metazoa > Chordata > Mammalia > Artiodactyla > Cervidae > Odocoileus > Odocoileus hemionus. The sequence goes on from JAJLRB010000086.1 coordinate 34,507, forward strand.
CTAAGTGCCCTAAATGGGGTGGAAACTGCAGAGAAAGGACTGTGCAAGAGGAGGGCCTTCTGATGCCAGCTAACTAAGGAGGCTCGAAAAAAGATTCTGGATATGTCAGCACATAACTCCTGCAAGTGGAGGTCATCCAGTGTCCTAGCACCCTTGGTGCCAATAGGGTCCGTGACAAGCCATAGTACTATGCCACCTCCACGCTCAACTCTGTCAACTTGTGAGGCAGAGCTTACAGCAGGCTAAAAAATTTTTGCATCAAAGTGTCAAAGGGGGCGATACGGGGCACGTCTGACTCCCTTGCAACCCCTGTTGACTGTGGGCCTCCAGGGTTTTCTGTCACGGGAGGGGGGTTTCTTTCCCGGGGAAGAATACTGGAGGCATATTGGCCAATACTGGTTGTTATACCCTTTTCCAGAGCACATATTTCCTGCTGCCCTAGATGCCAAAATCCCCTGAAATTTTGGTGCGCCAAACCCCTGTGACCCAAATAGCGGCCCAAACTTCCACACTTGGCCTTTACAAGGACAAACCCCCAAATCCTCCCCGGGCAGCCTCAAGAGCAAACCCCCCGTGGGTGACCCAAAAAGTAGAGGTAAAACAAAAAACCACAATTGAAAAAAAACCCGGGGAGTTTTGGGTAAGGGAAGAAGGCCCAAAACCTTTTTTACCACTACAAGCGCAGATTAAAATCCACACGATCAAAACTGGGATCTGT